>APFE030981432.1:0-55990 GCA_000404065.3 Pinus taeda
GAACCCCATAAAGTGGGGTTACGGGTACCCCTCAAACCCCCTGTTAACTATGTGGAAAGAATATAACACAACCCATTCTATGCAAATGTAACACGAATCTACGGGAACCATGAACGACATATGATAAAAAACATTACATATATATATATATATTTCCCCTTTACATAAACCAACATGCAATTTGGAATTTCACAAGTCTGCACTCAAAACATGACAACAACCAACAAATAAAAGAAATTGACTTCGACAGAAAGAAATAGCTTCATCTTCATTCTTGAGTTGCTTCTACTTATTTGAATTTGACTTGTGAAATTATTTATCTAAGAAGGAATCAAAATAATCACTAGTATTAAATTCATCCAACACAGACTTTGGATATCCCACTGACATCTTCTCTGTGTTGTTGTTGCCATGCCTGAAAATCGTGGAGATCCATGTTAATAGTAGAATAAGATGCGTGTTTACCTTTTAAGAACACATTCTTTATTAACCATTGTTGCCTGAAGAATGAAAATAATTTAACAAATAAATAATTGTTGAAAATAGTATCAATGAGTTGGGTTGATTATGAGAGCGAATGCTGGTCTGGTTAGGGTTTGACAGCGCGGGTTCCGGAAGGAACCCCGCACAGAATGCGTTCAGGACAGAACAACGACTCCGTTTTCAGGTACAGTACTCCGCGGCTTTTTCTCCCTAACATCTTCTGGACAGCTGGAGGTTGATATTCTGGGTCACGGATCTCTGTTATCTTTTTACCTTTTCACTTTCTTCGCTCCCATTTTTTCCCAATGGAAATCCCTCAGATTATCCCTGTGCATCTGAAGTGCGTTTTCACCGCCGCAGCATTGGTTGTCGTTTCCTGGGTCAACTTTGTTGTCTACGCTGTCGTCTTCCCCTTTGTTTACTCCCTTAATCATGGTTAGCCCCGACGAATTAGTAGATCTGGACCCCTCACTGGAAGACATTTTATCAATGTGGGGTAAAGACCCCTCAGAAAAAAACGTTGAAGAGTTTTTTGGGGTGCGAAAAATTACCAACTCTGCTCTCTTTCCCCCGGCAGACTTCCTCCCATTTTTGCATCAAGACGGGGTGGCTACAGTTGGGGAGAATCTGGATGCAAGCCAAGTAACTCTCGGAAGGATCTCGCACGGAAATGCGGAGGCCGTTTTGCCACAATATGCTCGCTCCTCGGCAAATAAGGGTAAATCTGCAGTAACCCGCCCTCCCTCTACTTTCGGTTCCGGAAGCCATGATTTTTTGGGTCATTCGACAGCTATTCTCAGCTTAAACGCTCCGGAGTTTCGCCCCCCTCTTCCTCGGTTCTCCTCTCCGTCTGGACTTCAGAACTGTGAACCCCCCTCTTCAGTGCTTTATTAGGTATCCCAAGTCCCAAAGGAGAATGCTCGGGATTTTCCAGTCGGAAATCACAACGGCAATAGTTCTTCTGGGATCCCCGCCGGGGAATCCTCCCACCATCATCAAACGTCAGCTGCCGATACACATGATGTGGTAACGCCTCTCCGCTATTCTGACCGGCCGGATACTTCCGAGGAATGTCGAGCTGCTGCAGAAGCCCTTAGAAGAAAGGGAGAAAAAAGGAAATCTAACTTCCGAATTGGGACTCAGGAGTTGGGGGAGAACCTAGTCCTAGGTATGGAGGTCTCGATCGATGAAACCCTAGCAGTTGCAGAAAGCACAATTGTGGGCCGGGCAAGAGGTAGGAAGCTCTCCCCGGAGGACCTTCAAAAATGGGGTAAAGAACATTTCATTAAGGAAACCCCTTTGAGTTTCGAGACTCAATGCCTCGCAAAAGGCTGGTTTATGTTTAGATTTTCAGATAAGGAAGCTGCAGATTGGGTAATGGAGAGAAATTGGTCCATGGGGACCATTCCAATCCTAATGAAACGCTGGTCCCCTCTCTTCGATGCAATAAAGGAAAGCACAGAAGTATTCCCTGTCTGGATTAGAGCACTGGGACTACCTTTCTTCCTCTGGACAGAGGCAGTCTTCAAATCCATTGGGAATAGATTGGGATCGTATATGGAGGCTGACATGACTTTCAGGGATACAAGGATCAGGGAAACGGCACGTATATTGGCAAATATCGACCTAAGCAAGGGCCTGGCAGAATCAATAACCCTTCAGTATAGAGACTATGTCTATGAGCAAGTCCTGGATTACGAACACTTGCCATTTCCCTACCATATATGCCACGAACACGGCCACTTAGCCAAAGAATGCCCTCTGCTAAGGAGGCAGAGACGTTTCAGGAACTCAAATGGACAGCGGGCCTCCAGAAGAACACGGGCCCAGGAAGATCAGCAAACAAATGAAGTGCCCTCCCCGCCTGAAGAGGTACCGGTCTCCGGATCTCCTCGCGATGGGGCACAACTAGCAAAGGAATTGCACTCCGTAAGGACTGATGCCGAAGCCCCTCAGCCGGATGCTCAAGGGAAGACAGATGAAATGAATTCTCAGCCAGCTACAGCACCACCACGCGCGGAGGACACGGGTATGTGTATAAAATCTCCCTCATTTTCTTCTCAAAATCATAATATCTCTGATTTCTCTAAGCTCGCTTCACAACATGCCCCTAAGCTCCCCCCTGAACAACCCTCTATGGACGTCGCCCCGTTGGCCTCTGCCCCTGATAACGAAACCCTGTCTTCTGACCCAGATCTCCTCAACTTAGCAAGTGAAACTCTATGGCCTCCCCTCTCGTCCCCGCCTCATAGTAACCAATGTCCATATAATCTTAGATCCATGGGGAAAAAACCTGAGCAGGATGGGGCGTTGGGAGGCCTCGGTCCGTCTCCATCGAACGGCCTAATCAAAGGAAAACGGGGCAGAAAATCTGAGCTCTCAAAAGCGAAGTTTAAAGCAAAAATAGATGTGGCGGATGGGAAACAACTCTCAATACCTGGGGTTCTTAGAGCTGTGCAGCCCCCGAACCAGGTTAAATAATGATTTTATCATCCTGGAATTGCCGAGGCTTAGCCAGTAAGCCCAAAAAACTGGCCTTAAAGGACTGGCTTCAAGCATCAAAGTCCGACATCCTCTTTCTTCAAGAAACATTGGGACAAAGCTTCGAGATTGAATCGTCCTTAAAATCTCTTCTGCCAGGATGGTCTTTCTTCGCCATTGACTCCTCGGGCCATTCAGGAGGTCTTGCCATAGGCTTCAGAGAAGGAAAAATTAAATGCTTGAACATGTGGGGAACTAAGAATGCAATGGGCATGGAAGTGGTCAGCCCAGACTTTCCAATTTCCTTCCAGATTGTCAATATTTATGGCCCCTGCCAAGGGAGGGAACCCTTTTGGACAGAATTGATGGGAAAATCTATAATGAATGCACCTATGATGGTGGTGGGAGGAGATCTTAACTTTTCTCTGGGTAGAGCAGAGGCATGGGGTCCATCAGCCAGGGAAGACCCCCTTTCAGATTTTTTTACTCAAATTCTCTCCGACAATAAGCTCATCGATCCATCCCCGATAAATTTGAAGCCCACTTGGAGAAATAGAAGAGTTGGAGAGGACAAGATTGCTAAAAGGTTGGATCGCTTTCTAATCTCTGAAGGACTTCTTGCAAGGATCCCCCTTCTTCGGCAATGGACTGAGGAAATAGGGAACTCTGACCATTTCCCTATCTTTTTGGACCTCTCCTTTCCACCCCCAAAGCCTCCTGCACCCTTCAAATTTAATTCCTCTTGGCTTTTAGAACCATCTTTCAGGGATCTATTCACATCCTCTTGGATTCACCCTGAAAGAAATTCAAATGAAAGTAAGAGTTATTTATTTATGGAAAACCTGAAGCGGTTAAAGAAGGCTACCATCTCCTGGGCAAAAGATAGACAGAAAAAACAAAATGAAGATTTGTATAATATCAGGGAGGAGCTAAAGGCTCTGGAAAGCATTAATGCAGATGGATACTCTTCCCAGGCCACTAAAGACAGAATCCTATCCTTAGAGAAAGCCCTCAATCAGATTCTTCTAGCAAAAGAAGAGGAGTGGAGATTGAAAAGCAGGGCTATATGGCTAAAATCAAGAGATGAAAACACACGATTCTTCCACAATTACGCTAAGGGAAGGAAATCTGCAAATACCATATGGAGCTTAAAAGATGAAGAAGGCAGAGTGATTAACAGCTTTTGAGACCTTTCAGGTCTGGGTAAGAGACATTTCCAAAACATTTTCTCTGACCCGGGTGAAGCTACTATCACAGAAGTATTGAGAACAACTCAATGCTTTCCTAGGTTCCTTGAGGAGGATGAAGTAGCTGAGCTCTCGTGCGCTGTCTCAAAGGAGGAGGTTGAGGCGGCAATGAAAGGTATGGGGAAGGACAAAAGTCCAGGACCGGACGGATGGACTATTGAGCTTTTCTTACATTTCTTTGATCAGATCGGGGTTGAGATCACTGAGGTTGTGGAGGAATCAAGACTAAAAGGGGAAATTTACAAACCCTTCAACTCTACTTTCATTGCACTGATTCCTAAAAAAGACATGCCGGAATCTTTCGAAGATTTTCGTCCAATCTCTCTCTGTAACTGTATCTATAAAATCACTGCCAAAGTGATAGCAAACAGACTATTTCCAATTCTGTCTTGAAATATCTCGATGGAGCAATTTGGCTTTCTGGATGGTAGACAAATACATGAGGCAATTGGCGTTGCCCAAGAGGTTCTTCACAGCATAAAACAGGAAAAAGAAAAGGGGTGGTCTTGAAAATAGATCTCTCAAAGGCATTCGACCGTATTAACTGGCTATATATCAGATTATTGCTCACCCATCTGGGCTTTTCATACCCTTTTATAAGCTGGATCATGGGATGTATTTCAAATGTCAGTTTTGCAGTATTAATAAATGGAGCGGCATCCCCTTTCTTTAAAAGTCAGAGAGGCCTCAGACAAGGATGCCCTTTATCTCCCCTCCTTTTCTTACTGGTGGCAGAAGGCTTCAGCAGACTGATCCAAAAAGCCAGGAGGACAAATAAGATAAAAGGTATTGAGGTGGCAATAAATCTCTATATCACCCACCTGCTCTTTGTTGATGATATTTTGATTTTTTCAAATGGATCCCTTGAAGAACTTAAGGAATTTAAAATCATCACTGATCTTTTCATGAAAGCTACAGGAATGAAGTTAAACTATGGAAAATCTCAAGTGTGTGTTGCAGGTTTTAACAGAAGAGAATGTACTTCATTGACCAATCTTTTCCCTTTCCACCTTCAGCCACTGGCCTCTCCTCTCAAATATCTGGGGTTCTGGCTAAAACCGGACACATATAAAAAAGAGGACTGGAGCTGGCTTATAGCAAAGATTGAAGCAAGAATCTCCCATTGGAGTTTCAGATGGTTATCGAGAGCTGGGAGATTGACATTATTAAAATCTGTTTTGATGGCTATACCTGTATATTGGGCAGCTCTCACCTGGATTCCCAAAGGTATTATGGAAAAAATCAGAAGACTTTGCAGCAGGTTTTTATGGTCAGGGTCAAGTGAAAAATCAGTCCTCCCCTGGGTGGCATGGGACAAGATAGCAAGACCGAAGGACTGGGGTGGATGGGGTGTAAAGAGACTCCCTGAATTCAGCTTGTCACTAGCTGCCAAATCCGGATGGAGGCTCATTTCAATGGAAAATCTATGGACCTGGGTGATAAAAAGAAAATATATTGATCCCTCTTCCCTGGAAGACTGGATCAGATGTCAGGAGAAGAAGTCGAAACATGCCTCTGTCATATGGAAGGCCACTCTCGAAGGCTTCTCAGTAATTGAAAAAGGCCTGGCATGGAAAGTGGGTGATGGGAAAAATGTACAAGTTGGCAGGGACCCATGGGTAGGCTGCAATGAAACTTTTGCTCTCTCCCCTGGCCTCCTGAGACACCTGGAAAGCAGGGGAATTCACACTCTCAACCAAGTGGAGAAAGTGGGTCAATCAAACATATGGGGACAGGCTTGGAAAAGTGCAGAGGAACTGGGTCTTAACATCAGATGGCACCAAGAATGGTCTCTGTACATCAATGAGCTGCATCGTTCTCATGTTAGAATAAAAAATGAACAAGACAACCTGATATGGGCACATGGGAAAACAGGAGGATACACTCCAAATGAGGGCTATTCTTTCCTCATGGAAAAAAAAGGCTGGGCTGCTCCGGAGTGGTGGTCTAAATCTTTATGGAAACTCAAATGTCCCATGAAATCCCGGATCTTATTATGGTGCATATTAAGAAGAAAGATCCCAACATGGGATATCCTACAATCCAGATTCTACATTGGACCAGGGAGATGCTCCCTCTGTAAACAAAATGAGGAATCCATAAACCACCTCTTCAATTCTTGCACCTTCGCTTTACAAATTTGGGGAGAAATAAAAGAGCTGCTCAATCTAAAAGATAATTGGAGGGACACACCTATCGCAGAGGCCTGGAAAAATTGGTGGAATAATCATCCTGATGGAAATCTCAGAAACCTTCCACCCATCATTTTCTGGGGTATATGGCTTGCCAGGAACAAAAGTGTCTTCCAAGACCAGTATATTCCCATTTCATCTATTGCAGCAAATTGTGCAGCTATCTACTCTTCCATTCCTCCGCCTGAACCAAATAAGGTACACAACAGAAACACTCCTCCAGTCATCAAGGAGGATATCCCCTGGGCTTTCTTCGACGGGGCATCTCAAGAGAACATAGCAGGTGCCGGAATCTGTATACATATCAACCATGATCATTTTTTCAAAGCCTCCGTGGGCCTGGGTCAAGGAACTAATAACTATGCTGAACTGGCCGCCCTTCGCCTCCTCATGTGCTGGGCAATTAAAAAGAACATACTGACCATACAAATCTTCGGTGACTCCATGAATGTAGTAAATTGGGTCAATGGAAAATCTATATGTAAAAATTAGAATCTGAAGACCCTCCTTGATGATATCATTACTATAAAATCTCTTTTTAACAATGTTTCTATATGTCATATTTACAGGGAACATAATTCAACAGCAGACCAGCTTTCTAAATCTGGCCTACAACAAGCTTTGGGGATTTGGTCTGTAGAAGAACATCACCAGGGGCAGAGCTTCACAACAACGCTGCCTCCTTTCGATCCTCCTTTTTGAAGTCTCCATTCTCCTCGTCTACAGCTACAGCATTTCCAATTTTCCAAAATCCGGGCATTTTTCATGTTCCACGACAGACAACAATGTAACTACTATCGGGACGCTGTAGCTGTCTGTCTCTTTATTTTTCAATATGTCGGGCATATCTAACTGTCATATGTTATTATCGTGGCTATTTTCCTTCTTAGAAGGAAGCCACTGTGTCTCATCCTCTTTGATAGGATACAATGATGGAAGAACTGATGCTTACTGCGGCTGATATGTCACTACTGCCTGCTTAACATCCTTTATGTTTCACTGTTTATTGGAGGACGACCTCGGGTCCCTCACACTTGGTTTCTTCCCTGTTATGTTATCTGGAAAGAGCCGTTCAGACTGTTGATCCACCCCCCAGTGGTTTGTTTTGATAACTGGAACTGTAACCTTTTATTCCCTTAATAAAAAGTTACGCCTTTTTTCTCCGAACGAAAAAAAAAAAAAAAAAAAAAAAAAAAAAAAAAAAAAAAAAAAAAAAAAAAAAAAAAAAAAAAAAAAAAAAAAAAAAACCATTGTTGCCTGAAAGAAACCAAAGAGGCAACACAATATCAACGTACACAAAATCCCCTACTGAAATATAATCGTAATTTAACTAAGAAGTTTAAAAGATGTTCTTAATTAATAAACTTTGTATTTGGAAATTTTATTTCTTTAGAATTAAAAAACACTATGTTCTACAACACTTCTGTCTATTTATCTAGGAAATAGATTTAGAAGAGAGCTTTGAAAGCTATATGTTTTTCATCAAAGCTTTAATTAGTTTAACAACAAACTAGTTGGAGTTTGAAAATCAAAACCATTCATAGGAAACGAACAAGGCAATGGCCAAAGTTTCTTTCATACAAATAAATAGAGAGTCACTATTGTCATTGCATATAATTGAAATTTGGGTAGTGGTCTAACAGTTAGAGCTTATTTGCAAGGAAGACTCATCAATACCATCATTTCTTTCCCATAGTCTGTTGTATCTCTAGATCCAGATCAGATAGCTTTTTATTCTCAAGTAAAACCTTTCAAGTGTTGATTTTTAGGTCACCCTTTAAAACACAATTCTACCACTCCATTTGATTTTGTTTTGTCAAGAGAATTGGTAGGACCTTCCCATCCTCTACTTTACATCAATCAATAACCATCCATCAATGATATAAAGAATAACAAACACACGAAAAAGGCCAAAGATGCACTTGTTGTATACATATGTTCTAGGAATCATCTAACCTTACTGTTGCAAAGTGCTCACCCTGAAAAAATAGCATCCACGTGGAATTTAAAAAACCTTTTAAAACCAATCTCCAAGTAAACCAATCAAAATATGAACATCCTTTTAATCAAAAAAATCTCTGGCTTAAAATAAAAGTGGCCTAGAATTGAATGTTATATCAACCATGTCAAGTAACTAACATCGGGTGAGAAATACAGGCCATGCATATTGGATTAGTGAAATAATTGATGTGATAAAGCTCAAAATCAAATAGATGAATACAGCTAAGAAACACAAATAAATGACTTACAACTAAGACATGAGGTTTCCCTTTCAACATTGCCGTTAAATAACTCTTCTTTATGTCACATACCACTAAAATTTTTCTAATACTAGGTGGAAGTGATATTGTAACATTAACCTTTGATAGAGTCTGTGTCCACGACTACTTCTCAAGATCCACTCCATTACCATCATTTGGGGCTAGATAAGATACATGCAAAAACCATCAACATGGAAATGAAATCTACATCCTTGTAAAAAATGGGAGGAAAAAAAAATCCACAAATTGAAACAAATTGTAGGATAACTCATTCCTACAACATGATTATCTTGTCATGAACAATAAAAAAAGAATAAAGGAGAAATGTAAATAATTCCACATTTTGACAATCATTTCCTTTTGCATATTCTATGAGCAATTGATGAAAAAAGTCAGCGAAAGCTTGTCAACATCAAGATTATAGTAAAACATAAAGGAACCACTCCAACACATATAATCCTAAACATAAGTAGCTATACATATAAGTATTTATTGCGGAAATTGTATTTTGTGAAAATATGGAAGTCAAATCTTTGAAATAACACAATTTATGGTACCACTACCTTACAAAGTCCATTAATTCGAGTATTTACGAAGTCCATTCAAGAATTTATTCAAAGTTCAAAGTTCAATCAATCAACATGTAGCCTAAAAAAACTCAGATTTGAAAAGGAGGATAACCCAAAGATGTAAAGTATATATCTCAAATTGATTTGATATATCCTAATTTCCAGACATTGAAATGACATTTTTTAGCATACTATTGTGAATTCAGCGCAAAATGCTAGAAAAAAATTGATGGCTATTTTTTTTTTTTAAATGGAAACTAAGGCCAAATTCCACTTTGAATAGATCCTCTAGGAAACATAATTGTGGCATTGAATTCCCCTTTTTGAGAGGATCGAAATTGATCTAAAGATCGTCAAATTTGGATAAGTAGAAGTGGAATTTTGAATTTATGTTTCTCATGTAAAATATTTGGGTCGGCGATGAGCCTCATAAATGGGCAATTATATGGGCTCATTTTACCTCCTAACCTAGTCAAATCAACCATTATCTTAGCTTATTACATGATTTTGTAATTATATTTATGCTTATAGAGTGAGTTGAGCTAGTTATGATTCCATGAAGTCTAATATGTGTTTAATGCAGATTATTGATGATTTTTGTGGTCAAAGTCAAGGATACAGTGAACAAATGGCAGCAATAACCTGAAGTGGACAAAGGAGAGGACTTCTAGGAGGGAATACCCCTCATTTATTACTCCCCACTTTGAATTCCCCTTCATTTGGCTCGGAGTACAAGCAACCAAGTCATGCATTAGCAAGCAACCGAGCAAGTGGAGGATAACTAATGTTTATCTAGAGTTTTGGGAGCCAAGCCTCCTTGATTTTGAGGAAGCTATTGGGAGCTTCATTTGTATAAGTAGAGAGGCCTAAGGCCTCAATAGGGTCAGATTTTTGTTGAATTTTTGCTGCAGTATTGCTTACGTAACTCTGCTCAACTTTGAGCTTATTATCTTGACAATTCACGTAATCTTGTTATTATTTTGGAAATAAAGATGGAATCCTTTTTGAGTTAGCAGTGAGTTACCTCAGAGGGATGAAGCTGTTGGGTTAGGGCCCAATCCAAGCAGCCAAGATCCTCTTTTCTTGTATTTGTATGTTTCATTTCAGTTTGTAGATTAGGTTACTGTTAGGTATATTTCTTTCATGGTTAAGAATATGTTGCTTTTGATGGTTCAGTAGTTTGCTTTCATTTGTGTTTTCAATAGCAGGCTATGCAGTGATAAAGAAAAGATACAAAAGGCTGCCAGCAGTGCCTTGGCCTCTCTTCCTCCCCTTGGGACAATGATCTGAGGCAAAGACCCTCTTGCTGCCCCAAAAACACAGATTTTCCTCCTTCATAGGACTTCTAGTGTTTGCGGCTTTCCAATTGGTTCATAGTTTAATTTGCTTTGCTCCAGAACTTCTTCATCATGCTCATTTCCTTATTTTCAATATTCATCTTTCATGCTTTTATTTCATTCAATGGTTATCAGCATTCTCTTCCATAGATCATAGTTTACTTTGATGCAAAAAGTCTGTTTTTTTAGATGCACTTGTTTCCTTGCTTGCTTAATCTCATTAGTTGACTGTCAGTTGTTTATGCAGTAGATATATTTTAGCAGTAGTCCAGGCTATCAACCACTCCATCCTTCATCTAATCCATGGCCTACATATTGCCCAAGTCTCCCCTCAATTCTGCCTTAGTTTCCTACATTTTCCATAGACTTTTCTCTCTCTCTCTTTGACCAAATCTAATCATTTTTCTCTCTCCTAATGATTCTTGGTAGACCCTAGGTGCCCGAACACTTAATTACAACCTTCATCTACCTTCTCCACCCACTCTCACACCTTAAAATAGTGAAAACTACTCTCGGCTTCCTCTTGTAGGCCTCCTATAGAACGTTGTTTTTCCTCCTGTAGATTTTCTTATAGGTTTTCTTTTGAAGGCCGAGTTTGGGAAAAGCCTCTAGGAGGCCACCTGAGACCTCCTAGGAACCATCCACACCATCATACATCCTCTAAAGTCCCAAAACCGCCATCCATCGCCACCTATTCATTGCCACATCGATAAACAAATAAATTACATTCATAACAAATTCACATAAAAATCCAAAAAGATGTTTTTTTTTTCTCATTTACTTTCAGAAATAGCTTAGGTAGATGTTGCTTACTTCCTTGAGTAGATAATGGCATTCTTTTCATGGTTTCATAGTGTTTTCTACAAAAGTAGGATTAGTGGTTAACTAGGATTTCCTTGGTTTTATTTACATTTCATTCTTCCTTTCTGCAAGTAGAATAACATCAATAGAGTAATACCTTTTTTCTTCCATCACATATAAAGTTTCTTCTGGAATCCATATAAGTTGGCTTGAGCTCCTAGTGATCTTTTGCCGGCTGACTAAGTGACAATCTGCAGTAAGAACTCGTACTTGTGCATATAGCACCATCGCTTCCAAGTTTTTTACGAACTACAAAGTTGATAAGAGTAAATTAGGCAGCCCAGGGGTTGTAACATTATTGCTGCAATGCCAGTGCTGACCATATTTTTGGCGCCATTGCTGGGAAGCATCAGAGTATTCTGTGATTATTGCTTTCTTCTATTTCCTATTGCAATATTCTACTAATAGTTTATTTCAGCAAAAGTAGATTAATCATTTCCTTGCTTTCAGTTCTGCATTTATTTTGCTTTCCTATTCAATTCTATAATTTCCATTTCAGCAAAAGTAGATTATTCATTTTCTTGCTTTCAGTTCTACATTTCTTTTTCTTTCCTCTTCAATTCTACAAATTTCATTTCAGCAAGTTCATTTCAGTTAGTTTCAAATTGTTTTGTTCAATCAATTTCAGTTTTGCAGGTACTATCAATGTGGGGAAAAAGAAAAAAAAACCAACCAAAAATATTTCCTTTCATGCCTCGTAGGAATAGAGATAATTCAGGAAAATTTTTGCCCAACACCCCCACTGCTTCACACAACCAACCTTCTCTCTTCTTCGGGGGCTGCAATCAAGAAGAACCCTTAGGTGAACAACCGACATATTTGAATAACCTATAGGGAAGAAGAAGAAGAAAACATTCCTTTAGATCCAATGACTGAAAACAGAAATGCTAGGGGAAATAGAGAGAGAATAGAGGGTACCTTTCCCATTCGGGAGACCAATGGGGACACCAAAATGAAGAATATAAGTCCTTCAGCCCTACCTCACTTCCATGGTTTGACTACAGAAGATCTTGACACCTTCTTGTTTGAGTTTGTTGTCATCTGTCGAACCTATGACTATGTAGAAGATGAGAAAAAGTTGAAACTATTCCCTTCTACTCTCAAGGATGCAACATTGCGTTGGTTCATGGGGTTACCTAGAAATAGCATCACAACTTGGGCTCAGATGCATCAGGCCTTTAATGAAAAGTATCAAGACTATTGTAGATAAAAAAACACCAAAGAAGAAATCTTTCGAATGACCATGGGAAGTGATGAATCCTTGGAAGATTATGTAGTTACAAAAGGGATAGTTGTACACTTAACCCTAAATCTTTGAAGTTGGTCCTCCTCAAGGGAATTTTGGAAGATCTTCTAGACACCCTCCATCTGCTGGTCAGGGGAGACATCTACCAACTATCTTATGAAGACATAAAGACTGTTTTTAGAAACCATTCTAGAGCAGCCAAAAAGAAAGGTAGGGGGGAGTCAACCCATAGCCAGTACCTCTTCCTCAAATTCATCCATTAAAGGAGAAATCAGAAACATGCTGGAAGACTTCAAGAGTGAGATGCTGCAGACTCTTGCAATGCAAATGGATACCTTACATATCAAAAGAAAATAAGAGGAAGCAGAGAGGGATTTGGCCATTTTTTGTCCTAGATGCACTAGGAGGCATCCTAGGAATGAATTTCCATTAAACTTTATAGAGATTTGTTCAGTTTGTGAGGAAGATCATTCTACAGATAAGTGCCCTTCCTTGCCCAGACTTAAAGAAGTATACCAGGGGGCCGAAGGAGCCACTGAACCACTCTATTTCATGAACCAAAGGAGACATATGGACCTAGACCATACTAGCATGGGATGCAAGGGACATCTCAGGCATACTACCACCCCAACCAAGTCACTTCCATGCCTTCTTGGGGCACTCCTACTCATCCTTCTTGGTCCACACCTCCTGCTTGGTCCTTCCCATCTCAATATCATGCCCAACCAACCACTCATTCATTTCAATCCTATGCTCAGCCGCAACCTCAGTGGAATGCATCTCATTAGGGGTGGAGGCCCCAGTACAACTCTCCTCCTACTCTTTTTCCGCCATCACCTACTCAACCAAAACCATTACCTTTTGCTCCACCAATGCAACCCCAAATTCCTGCCCACCCGAACCCAAACCCAAAAAACAGACAAGCTCAACAAGTGTATAGTGGGGAACCATCATGCCCAACTTATGCTGTGGAGATTCAGGAGATTAACGTGCAATTTGGGAAGGTTCTCCCAAATAGTCAGCCTCCACCCAGGGAGGTTGAGGAAGATAAAGAGGAAAGTGACCCTAAAGCAAATCCACCCTTTCCTAAGACACTATCCTCAATAGTCTAGCCTACCCCAGAAGAAACTAAACTCCTGGGAGAATTGAAACAGTTATGTGTGAAGATACCACTTATCCAAGCCATAAAAAATGTGCCTATCTACAATAGGTTGATCAAAGAGAAGTGCTTTAGGCATCCAAGAAGGCACAAGAGAGATGCCCCAACCATCAATGTCGTAGAACAATTGTTCGACCTGATGTTGGGGCAGGTAATCTGTCCAAAATATCTGGACCCTGGAAACCTAGTAGTTGATGTCGACATCAATGGAACCATGATCCCACATACCTTAATTGATCTGGGAGCTGCCATTAATGTGATGGAAAAGGACATAATGCTCAAACTTAACCTCCACGGCTCCTTGAGGAAGACCACGACAGTACTGCAGCTAGCAGACCACTCCACTATGACCCCTGAAGGGATTTTGGAAGATGTGATGGTCTCCAGTGATTCTTGGGAGCACCCTGCTGATTTCTTAGTTCTCCAGCCCAAGGCAAAGCTCACTAGGTATCCTCTCACCCTGGGAAGACCCTGGTTGGCTATTGTCAATGCCTACATCAATTGTCGAACTAGGAACATGACCATGAAGAATGAGCATATGTCTAAGCAATTAATCCTATACCCTCCTGCCCAACGCTTGCTAGAACATGATCTACCTCTTTGGTTGGAGGAGGAAGATGAGGATGAAGTCTATTCTGCAATGCTTTGTGCATTGGAAACCATCACGGGGGGAAAACTGCAAGATGAGGATGATATGATTGAAAATTTGATTCAGAATCCACCTCCCAGTGTATTACCCTTAGAGGACATAATGAGAGAAACCCAAAACAACCCCTCAACTGATCTCTGTGTGGTTGACCCGACCTCTCTTCGTGTTAAGAATATAGAGTTTGGCCCAGAAAGAACCTTGAAAATCAATCTATCCCTATCCACTTCCCAAGAGAAGGAGTTGTGTAGCTTACTGAGAAAACATTTAGATGCCTTCGCCTGGAGTAATAAGGAGATGAAGGGAGTACACCCTTTAGTATGTACTCATCATATATACATTGAGGAAGATTGGAAACCAGTCAAGAAGCCTCAAAGGAGGATGAATCTAGCACTTAAAGATATTGTTAAGGAAGAACTGCATAAATTGCTTGATACAGGATTCATATATCCCATCTCTGACAGTGAATGGGTCCCTCCTTTGGTACTAGTGCCAAATAAAAATGGTAAGTGGAGAATCTGTGTCAACTATCGGGAATTGAACACAACCACTAAAAAGGACCATTTTCCTTTACCTTTCATAGATCAAGTGTTAGACAGTTTGGCAAGGAAAAAGTTTTTCTCTTTCCTAGATGGGCTTAGCGGGTACAATCATATTCAAATCAGCCCAGAAGACCAAGATAAGACCACTGTCACTAGTCCTTGGGGTACCTTTGCATATCGAGTCCTTCCTTTGGTTTGTATAATGCTCAAGCCACTTTCCAAAGAGCGGTATTGAGTATATTCTCTGAGTTAGTTCATGATGCAATAGAGATATACATGGATGACTTTAGTCCTTATGGCTCTGATTTTTAGGAAGCTTTATCTAACCTAGGAAAAGTTCTAGACAAGTGTATTGAGATGAACCTGTCCCTCAGTCCAGAAAAATGTGAATTTTTTATGACTGAAGGGACCATGCTAGGTCATGCAATATCTCAACAAGGATTGCAGGTGGACCTCAACAAAATTGCCATCATCCAAAGGGTCCCACCTCCTCAAAAGGTGAGAGATGTCAGAAGTTTCCTAGGCTTAGCTGGGTATTACCGAAGATTAATTAAAGATTTTAGCAAGCTAGCCTTTCCTTTGTTTGGCCTTTTAGGTAAATATGTCAAGTTTATACGGTCAAAAAACTATCAAGAAGCCCTAGATACCTTGAAGAGCAAGCTCGTGACCGCCCCAATTCTTAGAGTCCCAAACTAGGCCCTACCTTTCCATATTCACACAGATTCCTTGAACAAATCAATAGGAGCAGCCTTAGGACAAATTGATGAAAATTTTCCTTATGCCATATACTTTATAAGAAAAAACTTTCCAAAGGCAGAGCTAAACTATACAGTCACCGAAAAGGAACTCCTAGCTATAGTGCATTCCTTAAACAAATTCAGACATTATATCATAGGCTATCAAACTTTTGTGCACACTAACATGTTGTAATTAGATATTTAATGAACAAACCAGATGTAAATGCTCGCATTATTAGATGGTTTCTTTTATTGCAGTAGTTTGATTTGACAATTGTTGATAGGCCTGGTAAAGAAAATGTTGTTGTTGACTTTTTGTCTAGAGTAAATTTGCCTGCAGGTGAAGAAGGAATGGTGGATGATCAAATGCCAGATGAACATCTGTTTGCTATCTCAGTACTCTCTCCATGGTTTGCTGATATAGAAAACTACTTGGTTTTAGCACAATTCCCACCAGACTTATCCTCAAAAGAGAAGAGCAAGATAGTAAGGAAAAGTGCCCCTTTCACCTAGATTGGGGGCAATCTCTTCAAACTTGGCCCAGATTAGATCTTGAGGAGATGTGTTAGGGAGGAGGAAGTTTTTGACATCCTCCTGACTTGTCATGATGGGCCTTGTGAAGGTCTTTTTGCAGCAAAAATAACTGCATTCAAGATACTGCAAGCAAGATACTATTAGCCCACTCTTCATCAATATGTGAGGAGATATGTCAGCCAGTTCGATTGGTGTCAAAGGACGGGGAAACCCACTCCAAAGGATGAAATGTCCATGCAGCCTCAAGTGACTTGTGAGCCATTTGAGAAGTGGGGCATGGACTTTGTGGGGCCTAGTAGCCTTCCTTCAAAACAAAAGCAATACATCATTGTGTGCACCAACTACCTGACAAAGTGGGCAGAAACAAAAGCAATGAAAGCAACAACAGAGGAAAAAGTAGTTGAATTTTTTAGAGAGAACATATTCTACAAGTTCGGGTATCCAAGAGAGTTGGTTATAAATCAAGGCAGCCAATTCACTTCCAATCTGATTGAAGACCTACTCACACATCATAGAATCAAGCGTAGGACTTCCACCCCTTACCGTCCACAAACTAATGGGCAGGTGGAAGTCACTAACAGAGCTTTGGAAGGGATCCTGGCCAAGGTAGTGAGCAGAAATAGAAAACACTAGGAAACAGATTAGTTGAGGCCACCTTGGCCTACAACACAACATGGAAGACCACTACAGGGTTCACAACCTACGAACTGGTCTATGGGAAGAAGGCTTTGCTGTCAATATATTTTGAATTCAATACACTAAGGGTGGTAGCTCATTTATACCTAGACCTTAGCCATGCACAAAAAGAAAGATTACTCCAGCTCAATGGATTGGATGAACAAAGATTGCAGTCCTTTCTCCATATAGAGGTAGTGCAGCTTTAGAGGATGATATGGATTGACAAAAACATCAAAGAGACACAATTTCAAGAGGGAGATTGGGCACTACTCTATGATTCAAGATATAAAGATTTCAAGGGCAAGTTGAGGACAAGGTGACTAGGACCCTATCTATGGACAAATGCAATGAAAATGGTTCAGTTTTGATAAGAACCATTGATGATGAAGCCATCCCTATGCTTGTCAATGGACACCACTTGAAAGTCTACAAGAAACCCCTCTCCAAGCGAGAGTTCGTTGAAGGATTGAATAAGTCAGTGATGGTAGTGGAGCATGTCTTAGCCTCCACTTCACCCACTCATTGAAGAAAAAGAGAAAAAACAAAAAAATAATAAGGACTCAAGTGAAAACCTCCATGAGGCGTTTGAGTCCCATCATTATGTTGAAAACCTCTTCGGAGGCAGCCCAGTGGTGTCAAAAAAAAAGAAAGAAAGAAAATAAGATCCCTGGGTGAAAACCTCCCTTGGAGGCGCCTAGGGCAAGCAACAAACCTCCCTTGGAGGCGCCTAGGGCAAGCAACTATGGTGAAAACCTCCCTGGTTGTTTTCAAAAAAAAAGAAAAAAAAAAAGAAAAAAAAATTGAATTTCTACTTGTATTGGAGGTTTGTAGGAGGACTACAGGAAGTAGCAGTAGGTGCCAAAGGAGCCTCTAAAACCAATACCAGCACCTATCCTATCTTCCTTCACCTTTCTCCATCATTCTTGACATTCTTTTCACCTCACTGTGCTTCTTTTTCGAAAACTATGTTTTCTACAGGAGGCCCCGTGTTTTCTACATGAGGCTCCTGTAGAAATTACAGAGAGCCAGAAATGGATTTTAAAGGCAGTTTGAGGAACAGGGAAGCTTCATAAAAGATTTATAAATCCTCTTACAGTCTTCAAAACTCTTTTCCATCATTTCTAGACCTGCATCACATCCCAAGCATCATTCTTCTTCCTGCCCAAGAAAAAAAACACAGAAAAAAACATTTTTTTAGAAAAAGGAAAAAAAACAAAAAAATAAGAAAGGGAACCGCACCATCCACCTCACCTGAAGCCTACCCTTTTCCTCTCGATCTCTATCCACATTTGTGGCATCATTCTCAAATCTCCAAGCACAGAAAAAGCTAAAATTTCAAAGGGAGAAGCAGCTAGAGGAGCTCCTGTAGGAATTCCTGTAGCAGCTGATCCCATTAAAATCTAGCATCAACAACATGAGGGTGCAAATCTGAAGGTTGAAGCAGACACCTAAAGATCAGATCCAGCCAGAAAGGAACCTGCACATAGCACAACCATATCTCAACAAGAAGACAAGCATGCATCAAAAGAAATAAAGGCATGCAGTAGAAGGAAAGGCCATAGCACCTCACAGCAAACACATCCGGATCTCAGGTAAGTAACTAGCCCACTCCTCTGTTTGTATTGGTATAATTAGAAAGCATGCAACAAAAACGAGATGGCTGAGGCTGGTTGGGGTTGAGGTGTCCAAATAACTTGGCCACCTTCATCTAGTTGACTTCACTCATCCGAAGATGTCACCACACATGTGCTTGGTCAAAATCAAGAGAGATGTCAAGGACAAGTAGTGGAGGCGATGGGAACTTCGATGCAATCATGAGAGATGATTACAGAGAAAGGGAAATGATGACAAGGTATGTGGGGACCAATGGTCCAAATGGGGCCAATGTACACTTGGCTAGCTCACCCTCCATCACCGGAAATATCCATAAAAAGCAATAAGTACTCCTCGCCGAAGCACTCTCACCACCTTTCTCCTTCATTCTCTCCTCGAAACTCTTGTCCTGCTACCTTCTCATGCCCCCACAAGCCTCGTACCTATCGTTCTCCACTGATCTCTCCCATATCCTTGTGCTTGGCATTCTACATGAGCACTTACAGGTTCTACAGGAGAACCTACAAGAATCCTATAAGGAGCACTAACAGTGTTCTACAGGAGGGCCAGTAAGCTGTTTTGGAGAGGGAAAACACGATTTTTAGCACAATTCTTGGGCTGAAGAGGTAGGTTCTTGGCATACCTTCATTGAATATCAAAATATGCAAGCAATGATTTAGTTTTGAGGATAAAATAGAACTTTTGGGTGGAGGAAATTAATAAAAAGAATTGCTGCTTATTTCTTAAAAAAAAAAAACAAAAACAAAAAAAACAAAGTTTATCTCTCTCTCTGTTTTATTAAAAAATTGTTCTCTCCATTTCCACAATTGGTTTTCCAAGGAAGCATACACAAAATGGGAGGGGGTTTTATGAGGAAGGAGCCCACCAATTCCTCCGGGCTCCATGCACACCCCCAAGTAGTGGACATATTCACAAGAGCCAATTGGATGAATTTGTTTTGAGAAATTCCGAGGGTTTTATGAGGAAATTGCTCAGGAATTTTCCCACTCTTTGGTCCCTCAATCCAAAACACATGCCATTGTCACCTTTAGGGGCCTTTCCATGGAGATAACCCCTGAATTTATAAGTAGGGTCACCACCCTTCCTCTTGGGTTGCCTTGGAGTAAGGATGAAAAACCAATTAGCTAGGCTGCCAAGAAAAACTTCTTCCAAAACAGTGAAACCTCTGTAGAAGATAAGAATGGCATAAGAAGAGCTAGCATTCCATACCTTTCGGATGAGGTTAGCCATCAAATGATTAAGTATATTTCATGTGAGGGGAGGTATAACATTTTCTATCGTTACCACTTTAGAATCATGCATGAATTAAGGTATGGCATGGACACTCTAGCCCCTTAGAAGCTTAGCATCCCTTACTTCCTCCTACAGTCCCTCATTGACTCTAGTACTAAAGTAAAAGAAGGAAATCCAGACCAACTAGCTCACCATGGGTTTGTCAAAATTTTAGTGGAAGAAGCCCTCCATGCATTTACAATCCCTATAACATGGGAAATTTTCCAAAACATGACTATTGAAGATGACATAAAGGCCCTGACCTATGATATTAGCCCTACTGGTAGTGAGGAGGA
This sequence comes from Pinus taeda, assembly GCA_000404065.3. Classification (NCBI taxonomy): domain Eukaryota; kingdom Viridiplantae; phylum Streptophyta; class Pinopsida; order Pinales; family Pinaceae; genus Pinus; species Pinus taeda. Next base: position 20,156 of record APFE030981432.1, read on the forward strand.
AGAGTAGAAAGGGGGATAAGGAGAAGAAACTGGTGATTTAGAGGAACAAGAAGGGAAGAAGAAAGAAACCAAAAGAGAGAAGGAGAAAATAGAGAAAACAGAGACAAAAATAGAGACAAAAGGAGGAAAAGGGGAAGAAAAGACAGAAGTATCTCCTGAGACCATAGAAAGAGAGGCAGCAACTACTCTCACTGCCCTCAGCACACCAATTAAGCTAAAATAAAAGAGGAAGAGGCCGACCTCAATGTATTTCAGGGCTAGGAAGAGCACAAGGATCAAAACAGAGAAACCCTAGCCTTCTTCTAAAGTGCCAATTGTTATTGAAGATTCACCCTCTGCCCAAGGAAAAGAATCCCCTTCCAGGGCACCTATCACTTATGAAAGGGTGACTCTTAGATCTCCAACATGGAAAGAAAAAGTAGAACTACAGGACTAAAAAACAATTCTATAGGAGGCATAGACTATTCTACAGGAGACCCTGTCAAAACTACAAGAGACTGAAAAACTTGAAAAAAGGGTAGAAGGACAACCACAGGGAAAGGAGGAAGCAACAAAGGCACAAGAACCTGATCCCCGACCTAGTCTTGGCTCTTACTACAATCTTCTTGAGGGGGGAAGAACCATTCCACAAAAATTTGCAATTCCACTATTCTTTGAATTAGAGAAAGAAAGAATAAGGACCCATAGGTGGATGGAAATAGCCAAATCCAAAGGATTTGTGGATATTGGCTATATGGAGAACAAACTCAGAGAAATGGGCAGAGAGTTAAGTGCTGTCAGACACAGGGAAGTAGTCACAAGAAGTCATCTTGAAACTGAAAATGAATTGCTAAGACAACTATAAGAGAAAGAGACCCAACTGGCATGCATGGCCAGCTGGTCCATGGAGGCATTGCAATGTAGGACACCAACAAAATCTTATGGCCTATATCTCAAGGACTAGTGGATGAAATTTCAAATCAATACTTTGGCACAAAGAGGCACAATGCCTTTCCAAGATTACAGGCAGTTTATGGACCTGTGTGACCCAAGCACATCAGAAGATAAAGCAAAGATGGTGGAATTCTATCTCCATAACATGGCCCTCACAAACATGAATGTGTGGGACCCCAATGCTAGGCTAGGGGGCCCGCAACTAATGGCCATGACCTCATGGATGAATCATGAAGAGTTAAGGGCAACAGAAATAAGAAGGTTGATGATAAAGGAACAAAATGAGCCCTTAATGAGTAGATTTGAGCTATTAGATCCCATGGCACTCATCAGCACACATCACCTTCTTGCACATAATCCTCAAATTGTCCCTAGATATATCGGTGATCGGGCTCAAGCCATTGCACATTTTGAGGATATGTAAAGGTTACTTAGGGATGACTATCTGTATGTATGAAGAGATGGAACACCTTACCACATAGTCTGTAGATCAGGGAGTATCATTCCCCAATGAGGATGAAAGAGGGATTAAGGAGAGTGCCAATATATAAGCGCTCCATGCAGAGGCTGCAGGTCAATTGGATTGGCCTCAAATTGAGTCCCCCACTTCTGCTAGGCATGCTGGAAGGCAGAAAAGAGGAAGAGAAACAACAGTGGGAAGAGGTAGATATGAAGGCAGGATTCTATGACAAGGAAGAGGAGACCACATCAGAAGCATGGGATGCTAGGGAGGCCACCAGGGCCATAAAAGATGAGGAGATGGACAAAGTTGCTTAGAGGATGAGCAACACTTCCAGTAGGGGGTGATGATGAGCCTCATAAATGGGTAATTATATGGGCTCATTTTACCTTCTAACCTAGTCAAATCAACCATTCTCTTAGCTTATTACATGATTTTCTAATTATATTTATGCTTATAGAGTGAGTTGAGTTAGTTATGATGCCATGAGGTCTAATATGTGTCTAATGCAGATTATTGATGATTTTTGTGGTCAAAGTCAAGGATACAGTTGTAAAATGGTTGCAATAACTCGAAGTGGACAAAGGAGATGACTTATAGGAGGGAATCCCCCTCATTTATTACTCCCCACTTTGAATTCTCCTTCATTCAGCTCAGAGTATAGGAAGCCAAGTCATGTATTAGTAGGCAGCCGAGAAAGTGAAGGATAACTGATGTTTATCTCGAGTTTTGGGAGCCAAGCCTCCTTGACTTTGAGGAAGTTGTTGGGAGCTTCATTTGCATAAGTAGAGAGGTCTAGGGCCTCACTAGGGTTGGATTTTTGTTGAATTTTTGCGGCAGTATTGCTTATGTAACTCTGCTCAACATCGATCTTATTATCTTGACAGTTCATGTAATCTTGTTATTATTTTGGAAAGAAAGATGGAATCCTTTTTAAGTTAGCACTGAGTTACCTCAGAGGGCTGAAGCTCTTGTGTTAGGGCCCAATCCAAGTAGCCAAGCTCCTCTTTTCTTGTATTTGTATGTTTCATTTTAGTTTGTAGATTAGGTTGCTGTTAGGTATATTCCTTTCATGGTTAAGAAGAGGTTTCTTTCGATGGTTCAATAGTTTTCTTTCATTTGTGTTTTCAGTATCAGGTTAAGTAGTGATAAAGAAAAGATCCAAAAGGCTAGCAACAGTGCCTCAGCCTCTTTTCCTCCCTTTGGGACAATGATCCGAGGCAAAGACCCTCTTGCTGCCCCAAAAACACAGATTTTCCTCCTTCATAGGACTTCTAGTGTTTGCAACTTTCTAATTGGTTCATAGTTTAGTTTGCTTTGCTTCAGAACTTCTTCATCACACTCATTTCCTTATTTTCAACAGTATTCTTTCATGCAATGGTTATCAACATTTTCTTCCATAGATCATAGTTTACTTTGATGCAAAAACTCTGTTTGTTTAGATGCACTTATTTCCTTGCTTGCTTAATCTCATTGGTTGATTGTCAGTTGTTTATGCAGAATATATATTCTAGCAAAAATCTAGCCTACCAGCCACTCCATCCTCCATCTAATCCATGTCGTACAGGTCTCCCAAGTCTCCCCTTAATTCTGCCTTAGTTTCCTGCATTTTCCATAGACTTTTCTCTCTCTCCTTGAGAAAATCCAATCATATTTCTCTCTCTTAATGATTCTTGGTAGACCCTAAGTGCCATACCACTTCATTCCAACCTTCATCTACCTTCTTCACCCACTCTTACACCTTCAAAACAGTGAAAAATTCTCTCGGCCTCCTCCTGTAGGCCTCCTGTAGAACTTTGTTTTTCCTCCTGTAGATTTCGTGTGTCCTCCTGTAGATTTTCCTGTAGGATTTATTTTGAAGGCCGAGTTTGGGAAAATCCTCCAGAAGGCCACCTGAGACCTCCTAGGACCCACCCACACCATCCTACATCCCCTCAAGTCCCAAAACTTCCCTCCATCACCACCTATTCACTGCCACATCCACAAACAAATAAATTACATGCATAACAAATTCACATAAAAATCCAAAAAGATGTTTTTTTTCTCATTTACTTTCACAAATAGCTTAGGTAGATGTTGTTTACTTCCTTGAGTAGATAATGACATTCTTTTCATGGTTTTCATAGTGTTTTCTGCAAAGTAGGATTAGTGGTTAACTAGGATTTGCTTGGTTTGCTTTACATTTTAGTTTTCCTTTTTTCAAGTATAATAACATCAGTAGAGTAATCTCTTTTTCCTTCCATCACATATAAAGCGTCTTCTAGAATCCATAGAAGTTGGCTTGAGCTCCTAGTGATCTTGTGTCGGCTGACCAAGTGACAACCTGCAGTATGAACTAGTACTTGTGCATACAACACCATCTTTTCCAAGTTTGTTATGAACTATTGGGTTTATAAGAGTAAAGTAGGCAGCCCAGGAGTTTCAACACTATTGCTGCAATACTAGTGCTCACCAGTTGGCCTCAACTATATGTCGGCTTAAGAAGATCAAAATTCATGTCCCCTCAACTCCACTGAATTGTATATATAGAGGAGCATTCTCTCTCATTTGGGACACATAAATCAAAAGAAAAATATATCATTGTGGCAGCAAAGATTAAGGAGGATAAATTCTAGTTATTGTTGGAACTATTTTGTTTAGGGGTTTTTCATAACAAGTCCAAGTTTTGAAGTAGTGCTTCGCTATGGTTAAGGACAATCTTATATATGGGTTGTGACTTGTTTTTTATGGGACTTCTTCCTATAGTTTGGCCGCAGCTAGAAGATATTATTACAGTTTGATCGCAGGCCTTGAATCACTTGTCCAAGAAGCTTAAATACAACAGAAATTCGTTGACCTTATATGATAGTATTCAAGTGCTTGTTGAGGATGACATGGAAACTTAAAAACAGGCTAGGACTACTACAAATAATAGAGCCCTTGTAAGAAGAAAAAGGTCACACTATTTACAAAATTCAAGGGTTGGAGCAACATGCTTCAGAAGCCCTAATCCAGAACCATGGAGATAATATCAACGATGACCTTAATGTGGTCATAAACCAGCTCCTTAAGCCAGCGAAAGGGAGCATCATGTGAAATAAGGAAGGTCGCAGTAAAAAGGAGGATTTTTGGATCAGTAGACTTAGAATGCAGTGGACTATTGTTGCCCTAACTAAACCGATCTTGTACAACAATATGATTTGTACTCTATGAACAAACTGCCTAGATTACAAGATTGAATGGATCTAAGAGAAGTGTTTCCTGATCTTCATATTGGAAATTTATTTTATATCAATTTACTCTCTCTCTTTCTCTATTGAACATTTGATGATAATAATAAGAATATTTTATCAAGGTATTTCCCCATCTTGGGGTTTTTCCCTGGCTTGAGCCATTTTCTCGTGTCTTTCTGTCTTGGCTTGTCTTCTGCATTTATCATTTATGTTATTTCTTCAGTTACTTTTATATAATGTCTAATTTGATCGGTAAATGGATTAATGGGAATATGGTTGAAAGAAGTATCTAACCTAAGAAAAGAACATGTTAATTGAAAATTATCATGGTATCAGAGCTCAAGTGAGGACAAGCCCATGCTTAAAGAGATTGCAATCACTAAATAATTTCATTGATACCTCCATCTCTCTATGGTAAATCAAGTCAGAGTTCAAATATGGGCTATTTCTCAAGGCCTTCTTCAAGCCCTAATTAGTAAACATGGGCACCAATCCTAAAGATATTCAACTATCACGAGAAAAAGTTGGAATAAAACAAGGTACGTTCTTTTACTTTATAACAGTCCTACTCATTAAGCTTAAGACTCTATCATCATCGTAATCTTATGGAAAGATATTTTCTATGATCCCTGGAGGTAAGGTCAATCCTCTACAGGTATCTATTTGAAATACTATTCTCATCTCTAGAGGACTAATCAAGTGCATGAGATATCTATCTAAGATATATTGAATACTTCAGATAACAAGTATATGTTTTCATTCATTCTATCATTACTTTTGAAGATGATATTCTTTCCTTAAAGTCCTAGACATCAATTAAATGTACCAAATCCTAGACCAAAACATATTTCAGAAGGGTCCCGGAATCTAAAATTCCTCCATCAAATTTTGAGCATGATCACCATGATCATTGATTAGTATCAACTATTCAACACCTATTCTCTCTATTAGTGCCTTTGGTTTTGGAAGGATATTTTTCTTTGAAGATAATTTTTTTTTTCAATAGGGTCAAGTCACTATGATTCCTTACTTGAAGGATTGAATCATCTAACTTGTTGTAGGAATAAGGATGAGGGATTGTGTAAGAGAAAAGTTAAAGAAGCATCATATTGATCTCAAGAGACATATTATTGTTATGTCGGAGTTATCCCTAAAACAAGGTTATCGATAATCTGAGCACAAGAAGGTTCGATTAATCAACACTGGGCACTCGATGGTCATTTTACATGATCTATCGGCCTCCTTGAAGGTCATTGTTGCAGTGAAATTATAGTATATTCATGTTGGTGAAAGTTCCAGTAACTACACAGAATTGGTTATTATTATTTGGAAGGCTCATATCTGAGCCCTGTGGCATATTTAACTTTCTCGCTAACTGAAGCATGATAACCTTGTCATTAACATAACTTTGTGGCCTCCTTAAGAGAGAATTGATTCATTATACCATCCTACAACTCACAGGTTGATTGGCTATTAACTTTAGATATATGTGATCATGAAAGTTTAAATAAGTCATATTTGTCAAGATTCTGACAGAGGTAAACTGTAGCAACAAGACCAAGATGACTCTATCTAATGGAAAAAAATAACACAAATGAGACTAAATGAACACAGTCCACATAAAAATGGCTATAAACTTTTATTGTTCAATATCTTAAGATTGTGATAATTATCATCAACACATGTATCTATTGTCCTTTGATAACACTACAGTTTGATAACTTAAAAGCAATACAATTGAAACACGAACAAAAAAATTACGACATGTAGAATTGCTTGCCAAGACTCTCATCATATTTGTAGTCATGTGTTTGTGATTTATTATTGTGACACTCACTATTTCCAAACTAAGGAAAACATGGACAAATATAAAAATAACTTGGTGAAGTTGAAGGCTCTATTTTCCTTATTAACATCTTCCTTTGACAAGGATATTGGTCATCTATAGGTCTTTGGGCACTCAAAACGGGATGTTAATTGGATGAATGCACAAGGTCAGATTCAGGATACTTCCTTATCTCCCTTAGCTACTTAGATGAAAGAGATCTCTAGGCAGTTCCAGCTGATCAAAACCTCTCATGTGTTCAGAGAACTTAATAGGACAGCATATACTCTTTCAAAGGAAGGACTGCATTTGTAAGAGAACTGAGTTCTGGAGGAAGAATTCATTTGTGTTCATTTATCTTATTTAAGAGAAAAGCATAATAGGTTCCACATCATGGAGACCTTCCTCCAGAGCATTCATATTAAAATACAATTTTTTAACATTTTTAATTTGCAGTAAGTAGAGAAAGGTAATTTTATTGATGTCCAACAAATGACAAAAAAATATGCCAATGAGACTAGAATGTACAATCAGTAATTACCAATATGTAGGGGTGTCCTGGGCTACCCTGAAAGCATAAAGATAAACTTGTTTAGTTTTGTTAGAGTGCACTCATGCCAAAGTTTTAATTCTAAATTTGGTTGCTCTTTACAAACAACTTCCACACAAGTCTCCCTGAGATCCCATGTTTATCAATAAATGATACCCACATTTAGTGAAAAAACCACTAGTGGAGTTTTAAGGCCTCCTAGTCATTAGGGAAGTTGATTATTAGGATTACTTGTGACATCCTATGTATTTTTCAAATTTCAATATATCATATATAATTCTTATGTATTTTAGAAACTCCAATACAAAATCAATATGACTAGGAGTCATCAAGGCCAACAAATATATCTTCAATCATATATGTAGTGAGGACATACTTGTTTAATAGTGATGAGATGATATAACATAATATGCTTTGGTACAAGTATTTGTTGCTACAAGTGTCTATATGCTGGAAGAAATAGGCCTATATTGTTGTAGTTGAAAATACCACTGGAAAATGTGCCTAGACTAGTTATACTATGCTTCAATCTATCAGGAATGGGAGATCTATTTCATAATTGCCCTAAAACAATAAAGTTGTTTCATGATTATCCCTAAGGTTATAATGAAACCCTGAAACCACATGTGACATGGTAAAAAAAATCCCTAAAGTAATTGGCAACAATTGTGGCCAAGGTCAATCTCTAAGTTCTCTCTGCACAGAACAAATGTATTGAATAATTGAATAATTTTGTCTAACAACAGTAATATATCCTCTGTACCAAATACGTTAGTTTTCCCTAATGACTTTCTTATTGAAAGGTATTCTGGGGCTATCTGCTCCACAATACCAAAAACAACATTAGTGAAATGTGAATCCCTTTGGTCTAATATCTTTTCCAATCGAAAGTCTCCCACGATGGCTTCAAAATCTTCATGCAATAAAATGTTTGTTGCTTTGACATCATAATGAATTATCTTGGGGTCACATTGATCATGCACATATAAATAATAAAAGTCCCCTTGCTCCTCCAAGTTCTATCTATTTGGGAGTATACTAATCCAAAGCTAATTTCCCCACCAATATGATTGCTTAGATGATAGGTCGCACTTGTAATTCATCTCTACCCTGCTAAGGAAAATCACATAATTCCAAAATAGAATGAAAGCACCACAATCTTATTATCCTTGCTTCATAAATGTAAGAATGCTATTGTACCTCCTTGTACAATTTTTTAGTATGTCCATCATCAAGTGACCTTAGATGCTGCCTTAAGACCTCTAGTAGTAAGCCTTGGTAGAGGGTAGCAATTCACTCGCATGCGTCAAAGTTCCTTGAATTCATAAGAAAAATCTTAGCTGATTTCTCCTTTGCTTCTATATTTAATGCATTTATGAGTGCAACGCCTTTTCTTACTACTCTCTAGTTAGAAAGTGAGCGTGTTTTTTTTGTTAGCTGGGGAATGCCAAGACAAATGTCAGTAGTGGGAATACACAATTATCTCAAATTTCAATAGACTTCTTTTTCAACTTAATATTCAATTGGAAGAAATTTCTTCAAAGATGAACAAAGCTAAGACATCATCATTGCTCAATGGGATATGAATTTGAAGTCTTGTGGTTAGATACAATTGTTGTTTATAACAGAATCTTTATAAAATATTCCCAGGATTAAGAAAGACACACACACACACACACACACACACATATATATATATATACACACAACTTGAATAAGTGAAGAAATCCCTCACATACTCTTATACTCCTCATGTAGTTGAGCGTGCATTGTCATATATAAGTTAGATATGGTGTGTAGTACAAAGATGTATGATAGAGCATAATTCCAACATTTCAATGATTAAAATGGATGGTAGAGGTGTCAGTTGGATGTATATAGAATCTAGATTAGGAACTGCAACATGATTTTAAGGAATGGCTAAATACAATAAGAAATAGTGACGTAGAAATCATATGCCAAAGGAGCTCTCGTTGGAAGGATTTAGCAAGAGAGGTGTAAGGCTTCACAGAGCATTACTTATCAGTTGTGATGGCATGACTATGTAGGTTTGGAATACAGGAGGCTCTTGCATGTTGGTGTCTCCATCCTATACAGATCATCTTTTGGCCAAGCTTGAATATAACAACTGTTGGGTAGTTGTAGTTGTTTGTTTTCTCACAAGATTAAGGGGAAAGATAAACATGAAATCTTTTTTATCATGATTTCTTTGATGTTGAGCTTATGATGCTTCTTGAATTTCACCTTCAGAATAAGTAATATTATGTTACAAGTTCAGGTGGCACCTTGGCCACATTTAGAACTTTCTTGTTTAAACGATATTAATTTAATAATTTGTGCAAAATTTGGGAAGGAGAATCATTTTTCCTTCACTAAATGTATATGTAATATGAATTATACTCACATCCAAATATATGCTTCTAAGAAATAACTTGCAGGTTAGTGAGGATCATTTAAGAGGTAATGTCCAAATCATGTAGGTTAATTGTATGTGAAAGTGTTGTAACATTTAAATATACCTGGCTCTGGTGTGCAGTGCTCTATTTACATTTTCCTAAAGGCAGATAGCATCATGTACCTCATGTGGAGTGCTATATTTACTTTGTCCTAAATGCAGATAACATTGACTAGAAGTGGTGAGGTATACTCATCTAGACAATTGAAAAAATCTATTTTGTTTACTGTCATGTCTTGAGGCTCCACTTCTCAACATACCACAAATGCTTGAAACAGTGTTGGTGGAAAGGCATGACGCCATGGAAAAGGTTGTACCACACCTGTCTATCAAAGTGGCTGACTCAGGCAACTGGTATGAAAGAATTCAGGGAATGAATGGCGTTCAACTCTTCACTCGAAAGAAGCTACATGTTCTAGATCCTATCAACTTTGATTATGTTATTCAACAAATCTTGTGTCGAGATCATTTCAATGTTTCTTCCAAAGACAACATGCCACAAGATTGAGTTCTCATTATTAGTGATGATAACATATTTTGATGGTTTTGAAAGAGATAGATTTTGAGTGAATTGATCTGTAAGAAGTTATAAATGCATCTCTAATAGAGATATACACCATCGAATTGGGTCCCAAAGTATGGGAGCCCTTGATTATATCTATACTTCTTTTGAACTTAACGCAATGATTGGATTGACATTGGATCACACCAACCATAACTACAAGAGTAAAGGCTGCTTGCACCCATTCTGGGATTGTATGCTCCACTACTTTAATCAAAGTTATATCGCATCCACTCAAATGAAGGAGATCACATCAATTAAGCCAAGCGTTGTTTGGATTTCCATGAAACATACCTAAGGCTGCAATGAGTATACTCCATCTCCTCAAGTGAAGTAACTCGTAGCTATGTACGCAAAGTATTGTATCCATTTCTAATAAAATTTACGTGCAGCAATTTCCAAAAATATTTTCTCTCGCAAGTTAAGGCTAAAGAAATATCGGTCATCCAGTGAAAATGGGAAGCCCTAGTCAGAGGGTTAAATACCTACAAAAATTTGGTGTGGCAACATATTTGCAGGCAGATCAATATTGGCATCTTCATTTATACATACAAGAAACATAAGAAGAAGTATTGAAATGACACTCCTCCAATCCGAGGCAATTGTGACATTTTGGGAAAATTATTGACGATAATACCTTGTTCACAATAAAAGCTGTCAACAAGTCATGACCATGGGTAGTATGGTGCCATTTGTATCTCTATCTTGATCTACCGAGGGGCTGATTCGATAGCCCAAATAGGCTGAGTGATTTTCCCAAGGAATCAAGTCCTAGAGCTGCCTGTGGAGGATTCATTCTGAAAACAATGATGCAACCAAAAATTCAATGACAATTGGGCACTTGGATATTTAGATCATGCTTAAGCATGACTAATCATGACAAACATTAAGTTGGCAACACTATTCATGTGTATAGAAAACACATATATGTCATCAATAATCCAAGGTACCTTTGCCTAGATATGATCCAGTAATTTGAAATAGAAGCATGACAAAGATGTGCCCTAGTCCCTTCTTCTAAAGAATATTTTAAATCATGTCAATGTCAAGCATTCCTCTAAAAATAAATAAATAAAATTCTAATATTACAGATCTCAAGCAGAAACACACTTTAAGACATTATCTTTGTGGTCTGCGCTTAGAAGGCTCTATGAATGTGGCTAACTGAGGCAACTGGTATGAAATAATTCATGGAATGAATGGCATTCAACTCTTCACCCAAAAGAAGCTACATGTTCCAAATCCTATCTACTTCGATTATGTTATTCAACAAACCTTGTGTCGAGATCATTTCTATGTTTCTTCCACAGACAACATGCGACAAGATTGAATTTTCATTATTAGTGATGATAACATATTTTGATGGTTTTGAAAGAGATATATTGTGAGTGAATTTATCTGCAAGACGTTATAAATGCATCACTTATAGAGATATACAACATCGAATTGGGTGCCATAATATGGGAGCCTTCGATTATATATAGACTTAGTTTGAATTTAACGCAATGATTGGATTGACATTGGATCACATCAACCACAACTACAAGAGTAAATGTTGCTTTCACCCATTCTAGGATTGTATGTTGCACTACTTCAAACAAAGTTATATCAAAGCCACTCAAATGAAGGAGATCACATCAATTCATCTGACGTTGTTTAGCTTTCCACGAAACAGACTTAAGGCTGCAATGAGTATACTCCATCTCCTCAAGTGAAGTAACTCACAGCTATGTCCACAAAGGATTGTATCCATTTATAATAAAAGTTACTTGCAACAATTGCTAACAATATTTTCTCTCACAGGTTAAAAATAAAGAAATATCAGTCCTTCAGTGAAAATGGGAAGCCCTAGTGAGAGGGCTGAATACCTATAAAAATTTGGTGTGGCAACATATTTGCAGGTAAATCAAGATTGGCATCATCATTTATACATACAAGCAGCATAAGAAGAAGTACTGAAATGACACTCCAATTCAAGGCAGTTGTGAAATTTTGGGAAAATTATTGATGATAATACCTTGTTCACAATCAAAGTTGTGAATAAGTCATGACCATGGCTAGTATGGCGCCATTTGTATCTCTCTGTTGATCTACTGAGGGGTTGATTCAATAGCCCAAACAAGCTTAGTTTCCCAAGGAATCAAGCCCTAGAGTTGCATGTGGAGGATTCATTCCGAAAACAAATATGCAGTTGAAAATTCAATGACAATTTGGCATGTTATCACTCCAAAATTCTCTAAACTTGGACAGTTTACATTTGTTCCTAAGTCATAGTGTTAGATAGGGTTTAAGTCATTTTTATGTTTTTAGAGTCTAAGTCATAGGGTTAGAGTCTCATTTCCATCATCAAATAAAGTTCAAAAAACTTGTTTTACATGTTATGGGTCCCATATCATGTTTTGAAAGTCATGCGTTTAGCCATTAAAAAAAAAAAAATTAAACGCGCTATGAAATTGTCTAGTCATTTTCATAGCGCAAAACCCTGAATTTACACTAGATGCGCTACGAAACTACTGTAGGTGCAATTTTGGTATTTTTCTAAAATTTCAAAGGGAAGAAACAGTTGGTTTTTTGGAGAATGATGCTGCTGGAGGGTGTGAAGAGATTACCAATGAAAATTTAAGACTCAAGGCCAGAAAAAACGAAAGGGTTAAAAGATATGTACAAAGGCAAAATTCTGCGAAATACGAAAACAACAGACAGTTTCGTAGCGCAACCAAATCAACCTTCTTTATGCTCCTTTAAGGGCTTGTTTTTTTTGTACAGGTGGAAGAGAAAGGTTCTAGGGATGATAGAACACATGTCACATGTCACATGTCTTAAAGGGTCAATTTTGTTAGCAGAAGGATTCGAAGACAAGCATAAGGATGAAACCCTAAAAAGGAGGAACTCTGTCACCTTGTTTTTAGTAGTAAGCTTCCAAGGGGATTCCTGAGAAATTGAAAACTCATTTCTGAAAATTGAAATAATTTTGTATTCCTAACATATTGAGCTACAAAAACCTCTTTCAGTTTCTTTAAATTCACTATGAGGTGGGAGAAATTGATGGTTTAACTTGCGCTACGAAACTGCTGAGAGGTATTTTGTCATCTAGTTTTAGTAGTCTTTTTCAAGATCAGTTTGTGGCCACATTCAAACGCATTTTGGAATTATGAAGGAGGTTTCTATTCATAAAACCTCCAGATACAATAACCTATCTCACTTGTTTTATAAGTGTTACCAGTTGGGAGATACAAGGCTTTCTTTGAAGCCATATTTTCAGAAATCAGAATTTTCCAGTTTTATACATGATGTTCAAAGACAGTTTTTGGGCAGTAGGAGAGGTATTGCAAAATGCCAAGAGAATTTTTTGTTCCAGATAGCATGGTTTACAAAATCCTCCTTCATGTTCTCAAAATAAAGTTTGGATAAGGAGATAAAAGCTCTATATCAACACCTATTTTTCAGGGTTGAAGAGGCAAATTGAAGATTTTGAAATTCAACTAACAAACTCTGAAGGTCAAATACAACAGAGATGAATAAAGCAGTGGAAGGGCATAGTTGTATGGAAGTGATAACACATGTCACTTGTCTCAAAATTCGAAATTTCCAGAAAAATGGTTTAAAGATCATCAATAAAGGTAAAGTCATAATTGCAGAAAACAAATTTCTTGGTTTTCAGGGCAGTTAGGTCATGGAACAACAGGGTTCAAAACAAGGCTGGAGACATCACCAAATTCGACCTCATGAGGTTGCAAGTGGCAAAGGATTAATTGAAGACTAGATAAGGTTTTTAGAAGTATATTTATGAGTTTTAGTCCTACTTGAATTAGGACTCTTCAAAGATAGTCAAGCTGTCATTTTGTAATTAATAAGCCGGTTTTATGGTTAGAATAAGTGTCTAGGATAGGAATTCGAATTCCTTTGATGGTGGATCATAGACTCCAAGGTTGTAAAGCTATGTATGAAGCAAGAGGTCAAATTAGCAAGGGGTTGGAGAATTTTGGCCTAGCTACTGCTTTATGTGAAGGAATACAATCAGTATTGCAGAGAGGTTTTCTTGAACAAAACTGAGTTTAGATAGAGTTTAATCCTTTCTTGATATATATGTTATTTTAATTACTTGAAATAGATCTTATTGTTAATACTCATAATTCATAATCTAATGCTTTGACTTCCTTTAGCAGTAAGATGGCTGTGTTTTATCTTTGAACCACCAACACTAGATTACATAACTATTATTTAGAATTCACAACCATGTGCTCTGATTTCTTTTAGTAATGGAATGATTGTGTTGAGCAGTAGATCTCATTGCTATTACTCAGAATTCATAATCTTATGCTTTGAATTCCTTTAGTAATGAGATGACTGTGTTTTTTTTGAATCTTGTGAGTAAACCACCTTTGAACCATCAGTGGTAGATTTCATTACTATTACTCAGAATTCATAACCCTATGCTCTGACTTCCTTTAGTACTGGAATGACTCTTTCAACCTATGCTATTGAGTGAATTGTATTTGTTTAAGAACCTTATTTGTCTCAGCTTTCATGTCAAGAAACCTTGCCACTAAATTTATTGACTTGTTGACTCCATAGCCCAATGGTAGCAAGCCTTCATCTTTTCAATCTACAAACATACAAAACCAAGATAGAGTTAGCCATCTATATTATCATTAATCAATATCATTAACCCTTGAGAGAGCCCTCTTAGGCTAAGGAGGTTAATCCTTAGCTAAATGATTGGTTTGAAAGAGTTACTCAGAGTCTGCTTGGTCAGTAGCCTATCAAGGTCAGATTTTGTGATAACATTTTGGTGCGTCTATCGGGAGTCTGAAGATTACTCATTCCCGAAAGAAGAAGCCGAACTTCTGAAGGTATCAGGAGCTCAGGAATATTTTCGAGGCTGAAAAACACTTATGAAGAACTCAGATGTTTCCATTCTTGTTTCAAGGTATGCATGTATAAATGTTTTAGAAATTCATTATTTCCCAAATCATTTTCCCAAGGATACACAATTTTTAAGGAATGATCCAAAATTCAATGGAGAAGATTTGAGTTTAACTTTGAAGCATATATTAGATTGTTGTGATTTTACCAAGCTTCTTAGAGTCAAACATGAGGATGTTTGCATTATGTTGTTCTATGATTCATTTCAAGGGAAATGTAAACAGTGGATTGAAAGCTTTCCTGTCAAATCTATTAAGTCATTTGCAGACTTTTAGCTTATGTTTTTGGAGGAATGGATAGACAAAACAAAGTTGGTGGCAAACTCTCCTTCAATTCAAGGTTTCAAACAATGGAATGATGATCATATTAATGAAGAAATAGATGAAAATTTTTCTTTGTACTTGTCTTCTTATCTAAAATCATTTGAGTGCAAGACAAAAGATAAGATGAAATTTTTAATGAAGTTGCTAAGAAAATTGAGAAAGACAATGAAGGTTTACAAGGTCAAATTCAATCATATAATCTTCATGATCATGATCATACTTTTCAAAAGCTTTCTATGGAAGAATACATTATTTTTGAAAATCAAGTTGAGGAGTAGTTTGAGAGCACACAGCTGAAGCCTTATGTAGATTATCAAAGTATTGGTGAGTTGTCCAAAGCTGCAGAATATGACAAGAAACATCAAACTGACCATGTGTTTTTTGATCCTACAGCTGGCTACATGGAAAGGTTCTATAGTCCATATTTCCAACTATATTTCCATTATGAAGATCATATATATCTCATGCTGCCTCGGTTATTTTAGTATCATGTTTATTTTTTCTTTAAGCACAACCAAGAGATTCAAGTGTCAGATGAGATCAATGACTGGCTTCATTGGAAGTTTTATGTTCCTTGAGTTAGATTGCAGTTAATAGGTTAGGTAGGAGTGTGTGAATAAGCTGAAGGTAGGTTGACTGAGCATTTTTTTTTTAGTAGGTGCAGTTTGAGTCCTTCTTACAGAAATCATTAAGGCTTGGGGAGAAAATTGGGCAAAATTTCAGAGTTTTATTCTGAAGGATGGATAGCAGCACTGGAGCTACCAGTTCTTAGTGTACCACTGCGGCACACTATCCCAAGTGGAGCCACTATTATCACTATAAAAATTTCTAAAATTTTGGACAACTGGTATGGTTCCAAAGCTTTTATGTTAGTAATGGTCAAGTCATTTTTATGTTCTGTTTAGAGTCTAAGTCATATAGTTAGAGTCTCATTTCCATTATCAAATAAAGGTCAAATGGATCCCACATCATTCCAAAAGTGTAATGCATTTGGTAATTTTAAAATTTGAACGTGCTACGAAACTGTTTAGGAGTTTTCGTAGCGCAAAACTCTGAAAATACATAACATGTGCTATGAAATCAGGGATTCGTAGTTAGGAGTTTTCGTAGCGCAAAACCTCGAATTTACACTGGATGCGCTACAAAATCGGGGATTCATGCCAAATCTTGTCTAGCTGTCAAATCCACCAAAATCTGTTAATGTATCATCATCAGGTGTCAGTCCATGAACCTTACATATCACATGCAACCATTCACATTCATCATTAGATTCGTTAGGAGTCATTTGTCCGCACTCATTTCAAATTTCAAAAAGAAAAGGTAAGGGTGAATTGGTACTGGTCATTTTTGTGTCATTTTCATGCATGAGAAACACTTGATGCTTTCCTTAAGGTCAAGTTAACAATCCCAGGGTGAGCATAGACTAGAATTCTTTCGCAGGCTTCAAGCGAGGACACTCTTCATCCAATTCAAGCGAGGCAACTCTTAAATTAAACAAGGCAGTTTCTTCCAGGCTTCCTTTACAAGGATTTCAAAGAAGAAATGTCTGAAGAGAAGAAAAATCATAGATCAGGACGGTGTTTGAGAACTAAGCCTGAAGGTTTAGATGCTCTCACAAAGGATAAAGAAGTTGAAGAAGCCTTCAAAAAAGTGGGCTGTTGGAGGTTCTGTGAAAAACTACAAGGAGGTCACAACCAAGTAAGAAAGGAATTTGCTCTCAATTTTGTAGGTTTGAATACAAAGGTTGGAGTATTAGAATTACCAATTTCTCCTAAGAGCATATCTTTAGTCATAGAGATTCCTAGAGGTCAGGAGAGATGGTTTAAGAATTTCAAGTTTGAGATGGCACCTTGCAAGATATTCCTGAAACCAGAATTTATAGACTCATATTTAACTAAAGAAATGCCCAGGAGTTATGTCAAAGACTCATTTTCTAACTTACTCTCATGCATACAAAGGTATGTTACTTGCAAAGGAAGATACCACACAGTATATTCTTACCATTTCAAGCTATTATTGCATTTTATTGGAATAATATCTCTAGACCTACCTTT
Source organism: Pinus taeda (assembly GCA_000404065.3). NCBI lineage: Eukaryota > Viridiplantae > Streptophyta > Pinopsida > Pinales > Pinaceae > Pinus > Pinus taeda. The sequence goes on from APFE030981432.1 coordinate 37,456, forward strand.
CTATCTGTTTCGAAGCTTAGGCAAGATGTTTGATAAAATACAGTTGAATAAAGAAGCTTGTGAAACATCATTGTTCCATCATGGCTTAATCAAATTAATTGTCTTGCATGAACTTCAAAAGGTAGATAGAGAATGGTCTACTTTTCTATTTATGTCTAGTTTTAGAGCTGAAATAGGACTTAGCCCTAGGGATAATGAAATATCATCACCAACAGCTAGTCACCAAGGATAAGCTAAGTCAAGTATGTTTGTGAAACTAAAAGCTAGAAAGCAAGTTAAGGAACCAATGACACCACTAATTGCTCAATATACCCCTCAACAATCACAAAAGAAGAAGGTTCAAATCAAGGTAGCAGCACAAGAACAACCCATTGGTGAAATAGTCTAGAGAAGAGTAACTAGAAGCCAATTAGCTAAGGAAAAGGGTAAAGCAGTGGTCACTGATGAAAGCCCAACCTCAAAGGGTAGTTTGAATGATCTTCTCCAGGCCATTGACATAGAAGAGTCTCCTCTGATCCAAGCAGACTTAATTGAAGCGGGTGAAATCACGTCAAAAAAAGATGAAATCTTCCAAAAATTTACAGTTTGATGATCAGGTTTCAGAATTTGTTTTTAAGCCTAGAAGGCCTGTGACTAGGCGGTCCAAAAAGTTATAGGAGGTAGGACCAGAGGTGAGTCAAATAGCAAAGATATTAGATTCTATGAAGAGCCCATAGTTCCAGCAGTGCCACCATCACTCACGCATGAAGATGACAGAAACAAAATAGTTGATACTCAAGAAGAAGAAAATAGCTTTGAGGAAGTCAAGAAGAAATTGAAGCTTGCCAATCTTGAGATTGCTCAACCTAGTGAGAGAGCTCTCTCAGGTTGAACAGGCTAAGCCTCAACCAAAAGTTTGGTTTGAAATAGTTACTCAAAGTCTTCTTGATCAACAGCCTATCAGGGTTGGGTTTTGTGATAACAGGGCACTTGGATATTTAGATCATTCTTAAGCATGACTAATCATGAAAAACATTAATTTGGCAGCACTATTCATGTGTATATCAAACACATATATGTCGCCAGTAATCCAAGATACCTCTGCTTAGATATGATCTAGTAATTTGAAATAGAAGCATGACAGAGATGTGCCATGGTCCCTTCTTCTAAATAATATTTTAAATGATGTCAATGTCAAGCATTCCTCTGAGTCCTTTAGTCATTTGCATTAAAGGAATTAAATTTGCAAACTTCATTAAATCTCTTCATTCTCACCTAAATTTTTATTTGCCTACAGTGGCATGTTTAGTGCTTTGATATTCTACCTTGAATGACTGGTTATATCTACAGTCATGTGGTACTTTCACCCGACCTATTTAAGTTGAAGAAATGAAAAGGAATCATAATTAAGATATTATCATTTTCACAGTAGCCGTGTTGTCGATCAGTCTCTCTATACAATAGTTTTATTTTCATACAACAACAAGCTTCAGGGTTTCATCGCTATTACCCCTCAACAGTTGCTCAGATCTACCACTATACATCTTGTGAAAATTTCCTAATGATAAATCCTCCTGTGAGCCTATTCAATATATACGTGCAGTGAGGAACCTCAAAAGACCATTCACCACAACATTAGCTAGAATTATATTATCAATGTCTAAAATGAATGGTTTTCTCTCTAGAGGCTCCACAAAAAGTGTACAGGAGGAGTGGAAAAGCATCAACTATGGCCATGGTGGTAGCATTTGTTGTAGTGAATTGTAGCAGTAATTACAGGAGCAGTAATGATGTATGGAAGCAACCATTTATATCTACAACTAGCAGCTAGAGTAATGAAATTCTATGCACACCTTATGATTGACACCCTTGGATACCCTTGGATATCTATGCATGGCACTTTGGAGTAGTTTCTTGTAACAAAACTTATAAGCATGAAATCATAGGTGAATTGTAGAAAATGCATACCAAATCCTATTCCTTGGCAAGCACAATGAGAAAAGGAAATTGTGAGGATCCTGATTAGGTCATTGGGCTCTTTAATGCATTGAGCCTAAATATTGTCTAATGAATATGAATGCCTGAATATTGAAGATCCCTCCTCATCATGGAAGGGATAACTTAATGCATTGGTCACAATCATCTAGCAAACGAAGATAATGCAACTTTCTTAGGGACAATAACGTGGTTCCCTGTGAAAAGTCTTTCACATAAGAAGCTCATGAAACAAGGCTTTAGACGGAGCCATAAAATCCCTGATAGTAAGACCCGATGATTTGATGTTTGTAGATAAAGGCAGTCTTGGAAGATGATTATGATTGTTGATGGGTCAATTATAATCCTAATTCTCTGAACATCTGCTAGTGGAAATAATGAACGCAATCTAAAAGTGGCACACAAAGGACTACTCTGCTCACTGTATATTTGGTCTCTTTATGTTGTTGAAGTCATCTAAAGATAAGTTGATGTGACATTATGCTCAATGCCTCATTTAATATTCAAATTTAAAAGTTGGCATTGTGTTCACTATTGGAATTTTTCATGTGATTACATTTCCCCATCTATGATGATATCTATGCTCTGAAAAAAATTCATATCCTCACATAATACCCTATTCTTTAGATTTATTAGAATTGTTAATGAAGGTATGATTGTTTGCAAAAGTTAGTGATTCTGTATATGTCTTGACTGAACAATTTTTGGGTAACATTTCTGCATTGAATACAACTTAAATATTTCATTTAATGAAATAATGAGAAGACTCTTTGAATGCTACGATATTACTGTGGCATGTTACATTTGGTTATAAGTCTGTCCTGAGGGTGTAACTTTGGTAAAATTGTATAATTAATGATCTATTTCCTGATCTGAATGCGTCATATTTAATACATGACTACAAATACAAATGTTGTGGACATAACACAATCATAACTAAGAAAACATTGTATTCTCTGATGTGTAAAGTCTAAATTTGTGTCAGCACTTTGGATATTTGATTCACATGACAACTTTAGATCTATGCTTGGCTAGAATTTTGTGGACAATAGCTTAACATAAGTTTGGATCATCTGTGAACCTTAACTTGAATGGATGATATATATGTTAATTGTGGTATTTGTTATCACCCCAAGAAACTCTCCTAGGTTGTATATCAAAGATGCTCGGGAACATTACAACTCAACAAAATGTTGGAAATGGATGAATGGAAGGAATGATGCATATTCAAGCCAGATAACCACTTCTACTATGCTTAACTCCAGACATGGGTGAACACCCCCAGACTACAAGGCTTTAGACCAACAATTACTTACAGTTTAAGGAATAGGTGAACATAGAGAATACTGACCACACCAGCAGATGCACAAGACCCTGTGATGGCCGGCTGCAACCAGTAAAGAGGTCTGCAAATCTATTTCTTAATACACAGACAGGATGACAACTCTCTGGCATTAAGTAAAAATAAACCTGCATAACACGTTCAATAGTACCTACAAGATTGTAACACAGAGGTGGGACGATAGCCCCTCAAATGCTAAATATCAAGAGCACATGAAAAATGCATAACAGGCATAACCTAGAAGAGAGAAGAAGTGGAAAGTGAGCGATTAACAACAAAAGAAGCTTGTATTAGCTGGAAATGAAGACCAGACACTGAAAGTATCATAGTAGTTACAGTCTCTAGAAGTTGAATCTTACATCAAAACCAAAATCATCAACCCTATTACATTCTGAGTTCTGGATATATATAGAGGTTGATTACAAAAAATATCTGCTATCCTATGCGTGGAGGGGTCATAATGGACCACCAACCACATTAACTATCTGATATGGGTCTCTGATACAATTTGTTGCTTTAATGAAATAATTTGACATTCTCTGGTGTTCTACTTTACTCTTCGAGCAGGTGGAGTGAAATGTGAATGAAATTCCATGCCTGTTAAATATTTTAACTGCTCGAGGCTCTGTACTTCTCATCCTTCGGCCACACTGTTCTTCAATGAGGTAGCTGAAGAGTAAATGTGCTGGGTACAGGTAGCTAGCCACCTTCGTCCTTCGAATGCACAGAAAAATCAATGCTCATGGAGTTCATGGCGGGCAAATGATCAGAATGGAGAAGCAAAACTGGCCGTCGGATCACGCAGATCAACGGCGGAGATCTCATGGTGGGAGAAAGGGGAAGGTACGTGAGCGGTACAAACACAGGCCATTCGATCTCAGGTAGTAGATCCGATGGTGATTAGATGGCAGACATACGTAGGGGTTTAATACGTGGAAACAGGCGGATGAGCGGTAAGCGGTATTACCCGCACCGCTTTTTTGGAGGTGGGTGGGATTCGTACGTGGGGGTACGATTGCAGTAGGAGGGTGACACGTGGCTGATGTGACCGGGTCAATACCGCTTTCCCCGCGAACTAATGTTTGGTTAAGTTATGGCGTCAGGGGAAGCGAATACCGTTGGATCTAGCGGTGGATGCGATCGACGGCGAGGACTAAAAGCTCACATTTATGACTGATGTGACGTGAAAAAGGCTTGCGAAAGGCACTTGGTTATGGGATTACGGCTATATGGTAGTATAAACTTGGTGCCCGGGAGCTAAAGAAATAAAGGTTTATGCTAAATGTTGGAGTAAAATAGGGATAAAGGGCGGTTATGGTGTTGTAAGCAAAATGAAGGAGAAGAAGAAAAAAATTGCTACAAGCCCTTTTGCGAGCATAACCAGCATTGCTCGACCTGTTTCATCCATCAAATGTTGAAGAAAATAGCAGAGCTAACACTGGCTCCTTCTAGGGATGAGATCCTCCCTGTGAGGTCTCAAGAACCTGCAGATCAATGCCTTTCTGAATAAAAATGATTAACAAAATTCCTAGTGTTTCATTGGGAATGGAGTCTACTTTGCTTACACCTAAACTGATAAAAGTAAAATTTACAATCTTAAGGCCAAAGACCTTAAACAACATAATTTTTCAAAAAACGCCCATTCATTGGGCCATAAAAAACTGCTTCTCCTCCCATGCTTTGCAATATGAAGGTATTGTTCCCCTGGATTTGAGAAATGATGAAAGGCCCTGTCTAGAAAGCATCAAATTTCCCATGATTGTCTTTCTTTTCCTTCAGTGCATCCCACTTTAGGACCAAGTCTCCAACCTGAAAAGTATTTGATTTTGTCTTCTTGTCAAAAGCTTCCTTGATCTTTTTCTGATGTGCTGCAGCCTTTTCAACCAGTTGTTCTCTGATCTGATGTACCTCTGCTAAATCAGTGATCCTCTTTGCCATATCTTCTTCCTCATTCTGCTCTTGTTGTAGGAACTTTGCCATAGGGAGAGTAAGATGTATTGGAAATACTCCCTCTGTGCCATACACCAGCTTAAATGGAGTATTCCTTGTGGATCTCTTAATGGTCACTCTGTTAGCCTAAAATGCATATTTGAGTTTAGAATCCCAATTCTTTTTGTTGTCCTCCAACAGCTTCTTAATTATCCTTATCAAACTTTTGTTGGAAGATTCTGCTAGACCATTACCCCGAGGATAGTATGGGGTGGAATGAACCAATTTAATGCCCATTTAATTGCACATGTCCACCAACTCTTTTTCTCTGAAGGCTGTTGCATTATCTATGATTAATTTATGTGGACAACCAAATCTGGTAAACATATTTTCAACTAAAAACTTCATGACCACATTATGATTAGCCTTCCTGGTAGGGATTGCTTCGATCCACTTAGTGAAATAATCAGTGGCTACTAATATCCATTTGTGTTGGCCATTGGAATGTGGAATGATTTATCCAATGAAATCCAAGCCCCATTATTGAAAAGGTCCTTTTGCATGTATTGGTTTTAAGGACAGGGACTTCAACTCCTGTTTCCCTTCAAATCTTTGGCACCTGTCACAAGATTTAACAAACGAAAATACATCAGAAAATAAAGTGGGCCAATAATATCTGGCCCTAAGGATTTTGTGGGTTGTATTTTTCCAATAGTAGTGTCCTCCGCATATGCTGGAATGAAACTATTGCATAACTTCTATTGACTGTTCTTTGTCCAAACACCTCAAAAGCACTCTAGATGGATCCCTCCAACATAGCAGATTTTCATTGATGCAATATTTAGCTGCCCTAAGATTAACTATTCTGGCTTGACTTGTTCTTGAGCCTAGAGGGATTTCTAGCTTAAGCAAAAATTTAATTATTGGAGAATACCAATCACAAGAACCTAGATTTTCAGCCACTGATTGCTTTTTCTCTGGTTCAACTGTTATTTCTTCTTTTGTTTGACCTTTTTCTGCAATTGAGCCCATAAGGTTTATGTCCAATGTTTTGCAAGTTTCTTCAGCTAATAGTTTGGCAAGACCCTGACCTCTGACAAGTTTGGTGGGCTTCAGTTCTATATTAAACTCAATCATCTTTACAATCCATTTAGCCCTTCTTCCATCAGCATCAGGTTGTGTTAGGACATCTTTTATTGCAACAAAAGGCACATATGCAATTACTTTGCAATGTAGAATATAAACTCTGAAAGCTTTCAAAGATTTGATAGAGCATATGCTTGTTTTTCAATCATGTCATACCTCAGTTCAACATCCCTTAATGTCTTGCTGAAAAATGCTACTGGATGCTCTGAACCTTCTTCATCTGCTTGCAATAAAACTGTTGCAAGGGTGTCATTAGAGGCAAAGGAAAATATATGGAACTCCTTGCTGTAGTCTGGACTAACTAAAGTAGGAGCCTCCATAATAGATTTTTTAATGGAATCAAATGATTTTCTAGCTGCATCAATCCATTTTATCTTTGACTCCTTTTTCAACATGGAGGTAATATGCTTCACAAGTTCTGCAAAATTTGGTATGAACCTCCTTACAAAATTAATCTTTCCCAGAAATGACTGGATATCCTTCTTTGATCTCGAAACAGACAGGTTCTGTATTGCTTTTACTCTTTCTAGGTCGATTCGGACACCTGCAACAGAAACAATATGTCCCAACAGCTTGCCTTCTTCTAAAGCAAATTGTGACTTTTTAGGATTTACTGAAATCCCAAACCTCCTGCACTTCAAAAACACTTTCTTCAAATGTTGTAAATGATCATGATGGCTACTGGAGTATACAGTTATATCATCAAGGTAGATAAAGACAAATTTATCCTTCTCTCCCACAAATGCTATATCCATAGCTCTTTGAAAGGTGGCTCCAACATTCATCTGTCCAAAAGGCATCTTGGCATACATAAAAGTTCCCCAAGGAGCGGTGAATGCAGTCTTCTCTTGGTCATCTAGGTGTACAACAATCTGATTAAAACTTGAAAATCCATCTATGAAAGACATCACTTTGGCTCTTGAGACTTTTTGTAGCAAATTCTCCATCTTTGGTAGGGGATAGTTGTCTTTCTTGGAGCACTTGTTTAAGTTTCTGAAATCAACACAAAGTCTGATTTCTCCACTTTTCTTCCTCACTTCTATTAGGTTGGCTACCCATTTTGAATATCTAAGAGGGACTATAATTTTGGCAGCCAACAACTTTTTAATTTCTTTTTCAATTAGGGGAAGGAGAATAGGATTTATTGGTCTCAACGTCTGCTTGAAAGGGATGGTGTCTTTCTCTAAAGGAATTTTATGCTGGATGATCTTCTTGTCATATGTTGTTAGGTCACTATACTCCCAGGCGAAAACATCAGCAAATTGCTTCATTAAATTGCAGTATTCTGAACTTTGATCAGCAGACAGATGCGTGGACAGATTTATGTATCTTGGCTAACCTGTACTCCCTATATCATGCTTACAGATTTCATATTGGTCTTCTTTTTGGGCAGCCTTGTAAGGCTCATCATTTTGGTCAAACAGTCTTTCTAAAGGAATTAGACCCTTAGGTATATGATTGCTAGGCAATTGGACAATGCTATCTTTGCCAATTTTATTTCTAAGTTGAGCTTTTGGGCTTTCTTGCAAGGCTTCATTTTCTAGGTCAATTTGCATTTCGGAAAATTCATCAATGACTTGCAAGAACCTATTCACTTCATCATCATCTTCAAAAACTTTCCAATGGTGGACATTGTCAGGCAAGGATGGTCTGTATTTCATTTGGACTTGATAAACTAGTTTGGGAGGCATGGGAGGGAATGAACATACTAGCAGACACAACAAGGGAATCAGCAAGCTGATTTTTGGCTCTAGGGATATATGAGATACAAAAACTGTCAAAAGCATCTTTGAGTCTCCATACCTCATCTCTGTATGCTTTCAGCCTTGGGTGCTTTGCTTGAAATGTTTTCGTCACTCGTTGAATAATCAAATCAGCATCTCCAAACACTTTTATGTTCTTGATTCCTCTGTCTTTCGCTATATTCAAGCCCAATATCAGAGCCTCATATTCTGCTAGATTGTTTGTGACTTGGAAAACCAGCTTAAAAAACAGCTGCGTGCTTTTTTGTTTTGGAGATATCAGCACCACCCCTGCTCCTGCAATCTCCCTGGAACATGCTCCATCAAAGAACATCTCCCAAACTTTACTTCCTTGCTCTTCTTTGGCCTGAACTGTTGGTTTCCTAATCTATACTGAGGCCTTCTGAGATTCTTCTATTTGGAGTATACACACTCCAAAATCAGTGTCCACAGCATAAATAGGATGATTAGCAGGATTATTTTCATCACTGATGATGTATGCCAACTGTGCTTCTCTGTATAATCTCCTGTTCTCTCCTCTAAAAACTAGGACAGTGGCATAAGATAGATCATTCTGTAATGTCCCACCTAGTCTCTTAATCCATCCTCTAGACAACAACATGCCAAACTTAGGAGGGACATCTGCTACCACAATATCCATCATCATACTTTTCATGGGTAGCTGAGTTAGGGTAATAGCCAGATCTTTGATCAATCCTAGGCATCTCACTTTCCTTGAATCAAAAGAGAATAAATCATGATAAGGTCTAGTGATATCAAGGCCTAACTCTTCCATGACAGCTTTTTGCATTAGATTGTGGCTAGCCCCGGTGTCTAACAGGCAATTGTGGAGGATTTTATCATGAATGGTCAAGGAGACATAAAAATATGGAGAATTATCATTAGCAGGTTCAATCATAGGGCTAAGCAAAATGGCAGGCTTATCATCTTGCAAATTGACAGAGTCAGTGGAGGTTTGTGAGGGTCCCAATTCAAGGGCTTCAAGGATAGGCTTTCTAAACACTTCACTCTTTACAAGTTCTAGCAAAGGCACAGATATTTTCAATTTCTGGACTTCTACTTCAAGATTGAAAAGGGAAGATGACTTGTTAGGACCTATTACCTCTTGAACTGGAGCTTTGAGGATGATTGGATCAGCTGCTAGTCTCTTTTGTCTGGTATTCTGTGACTCTGTTTGGACAACAACTCTTTGGGCAGGATTCTCCTTGACATTATTTTCATTTGACCTCAAGTTATATCTTTATTGTTCACTAGTCTACAGAACAACTTCTCTATCCCACCTTTGACTGTCTTGTTCCTGCAACAAAGACTCTTCATATTTAGACAATGTCAAGAAGGCAGCGCTGCCTTTATCTTCCATACAGTGAATTTCATCCTCATCTTCAATATGTTCCTTCTCTGTGACTACATTCTGAAAAGGAGCTTTAACTTAATGTTCTTCATTTGGTTCTTTATCCCTTTGAATGATTTGAAGATGTTCATTCACTCTTCTAAACAGATTTGAATTTCTTGGAGCAAATGTGTTCTGCTGCCTTATGTTTCCTGAGCTCTGCTCAACCTTCAGCTTAGATATTTCAACAGCCAATGACTCTATCATTCTAGTCATTTTATCTAGTTTAGGATCTGATGATGTGGTAGAGGATGAAGAAGCCTCACCTCTCTGCCTTCTTCTGTCAGCATGACTTTTGAGTTTTTCTGTAGCCATTATATTGGATTCTACTTATAGAGCTGCATCTTGCATATCAGCCAGAGTGGCACATCTTCTTTCTCTCAACAACAAGAAAAAATCAGAGTCAAAAGCATTGGCATAAGTGAGTTTGGCCGAGGTGGGAGTTGACTTTACCTCAGCTGGTATTTTACTATACATCCTATTAAATCTTTTATTGAAATCAGGCAAAGATTCTCCATTTTCTTTCTTTAGGTTACCAAACTCAGTATGGTAATACAACAAGTTGCTTTAAAAATGCATCATCTAAGGCTTCAATATCAGCAATAGATCTAGGGGTCAATTCTCTGAACCATTTTTTGGCCTCTCCATCGAGGCTCTAGACAAAGACTCTCATCCACACATCATTTTCACTAATGTCTAAGTTATCAGCATAACTATAAAAAGATTCAAGGTGTTCTTCAACTGTTACCCCATCTGTACCAGTGAACTTAGGCATATATTTCTGGTATTCTCTTGCAGGCATATCATTTAAAGGAACAAGCAAGACTAAGGGTCCATACCTAGCAGCTACAATTCTTTCCATCCTTGTGGGAGCTTGCTGGCCTGCCATGACTAGGGTATGTGGAAAGCTACTGGCAGATTGAATAGTGGGAAATAATGAAATGGATGGTAGAGACAAAGGAATATGATGGATTGTATGGGAAGATTTCTTTGGACTGAGATCCAGAGGGGAACTAGATGAACGAGGAGCTGTACAAATCTCTGAGGGAATTTTCTCACTAGCAACACTAGGCTCTAAATCTTCAAATGATACATTTTCTATTATAGCCTCCTCTTGCAGAGATACATAAGATTTCTTAGGCTTACCTGATCCTGATGCTCCTTTCTGTGATGTTTTCTTTTGCTTAACGATTTTCTCAGGGTTAGGCACTAGTTCAGCTGGTGATTTCTGAGGATTTCTTGGAGTATGTCTCACAAACTGAGCCAGAACTTCAATGTGGAGTCGTCAAATAGATGATTACAACCAGAAACGTGCCCAGATTTTGTCTATCATCAAAATCTGGAACTGTGTCGTCTCCCAGGGAAGCTGAGCTTCAACCTCCTCTCCCCAGAAACGACGCCAATTAATGTTATCACCCCAAGAAACTCTCCTAGGTTGTATATCAGAGATGTTCGGGAACATTACAACTCAACAAAATTTTGGAAATGGATGAATGGAAGGAATGATGCATATTCAAGCCAAATAACCACTTCTACTATGCTTAACTCCAGACATAGGTGAACACCCCCAGAGTACAAGGCTTTAGACCACCAATTACTCAAAGTTTAAGGAATAGGTGAACATGGAGAATACTGACCACACCAGTAGATGCACAGGACCCTATGATGGTCGGCTGCAACCAATAAAGAGGTCTGCAAATCTATTTCTTAATACATAGACAGGATGATAGCTGTCTGACATTAAGTAAAAAGAAACCTGCATAACACATTCAATAGTACCTACAAGATTGTAACACAGAGGTGGGATGACAGCCCCTCGAATGCTAAATATCAAGAGCACATGAAAATGCATAATAGGCACATCCTAGAACAGAGAAGAAGTGGAGGCTGAGTGATTAACAGCAAAAGAAGCTTGTATTAGCTGAAAATGAAGACTAGACACTGCAAGTATCACAGTAGTTACAGTCTCCAAAAGTTGAACCTTACATCAAAACCAAAACCATCAACCCTATTACATTCGAAGTTCTGGATATTTATAGAGGTTGATTACAAAAAATATTTGCTATCCTATGCGTGGAGGGGTCATAATGGACCACCAACCACATTAACTATCTGATATGGGTCTCTAATTCAATCTGCCGCTTTAATGAAATAATTTGACATTCTCTGGTGTTCTGCTTTACTCTTCAAGCACGTGGAGTGAAATGTGAATGAAATTCCATGCTTGTTAAATGTTTTAATTGCTCGAGGCTTTGTACTTCTCATCCTTTGGCCACACTGTTCTTCAGTGAGGTAGCTGAAGAGTAAATGTGCTGGGTACAGGTAGCTGGCCACCTTCGTCCTTCGAATGCACAGAAAAATCAATGCGCGTGGAGTTCATGGCGAGCAAATGATCAAAATGGAGAAGCAAAACTAGTCGTTGGATCGCGCAGACCAATGGCGGAGATCTCATGGCGGGAGAAAGGGGAAGGTACGTGAGCAGGACAAACACAGGCCATTGGATCTCGAGCATTAGATTCGATGGTGATTAGACGACGAACATACGTGGGGGTTTAATACGTGGAAACAAGCGAACGGGCGATAAGCGGTATTACCCGCACTGCTTTTTCGAAGGTCGGTGGGATTCGTACGTGGGGGTGCAATTGCAGTAGGAGGGAGACACATGGTTGATGTGACCGGGTCAATACCTCTTTCCCCGTGAACTAATGTTCGGTTAATTTATGGCATCGGGGTAAGTGAATACCATTGGATCTAGTGATGGATGCAATCGACGGCGGGGACTAAAAGCTCACGTTTATGACTGATGTGACGTGAAAAAGGCTTGCGAAAGGCACTTGGTTATGGGATTACGGCTATATGGCAGTATAAACTCAGTGCCCGGGAGCTAAAGAAATAAAGGATTATGCTAAATGTTGGAGTAAAACAGGGATAACGTGGGGTTATGGAGTTGTAAGCAAAATGAAGGAGAAGAAGAAACAAACTGCTACGAGCCCTTTTGCAAGCATAACCAGCACTGCCCAACTTGTTTCATCCATCAAATGTTGAAGAACATAACAGAGCTAACAGTGTTTTCATGACATCTTTGAGAATTGCAAATGCCTAAGTTCATGGTCTAGATAATGCACTAGATGTTACATTTTCATTTTATTTGATAACACTTTGGTGCTATTTTAGACATTGACAATTTGAGTTTGGTATTGTGCACTTTACACTTGATACACAAATGGGATAAAACCATGGTAATTGGCACTCAAACATCTTAATAATAAATGTTCTGATACTACTATCTTTTGGCTTTCATTGATGCATAAGAAATATCTCCAAAATGCTCTAAACGCTATTGCCATGTTTTTTGTAATATACTCTTGAGCATTTTGTTTTCTAAGCATTGTTGGCACATTTTCATTTCCTCCATAGTATCGAACTCATGGTCATATTGGTTTCTCACTGTTTCTTCTATTACACTTCTGCTCTTTGGCAGAATTTCTGCTCCTAGTAACACTATTGAACATACTTTGATGCTTGAAACTAAATAATCATTATAAGCATTGTGGAATGGTCTAGATTATCTCTAAATTCGGCCATCATAAATTTCATTGAGCATTAAGATAGTTTGTGGTGATGATGAAGGGATGACATATGGTTTTTCATGCACTAATTTAACATATAATCTACCTTGTTTTGTCATGAGTGGATGTTTCTTCATGGTGTAATTGAATATTGATGATGAACTTTGTAGAGCAAGGTTTAGTTCATTTCCAAGGAAGTGAGAAACATGTCACCTACAAATGCATAATTTGTAGGAAATCATAACTAAATTGCTAAGCTTCAAGTATACAGATACATGTATGGATATAGCTATCATATCTCCTACAAATATGCCAATTTTATAGAACAACCTGGATATAATATGGCTAGGACACAACAAATTTTATACAAACAAATGTATGTGAACATGCAAACAAAAGAGAAATTTTTCAGAATGTCATTCATGAATTTGGAAATAGAGCCAAAAATAACATAACAGAAAAATAATTGGCATATCCATAGACTCAAAAGTAAGTGCTCAGTTACTCAGAATTCCATCTCTAGAGGATTAAAATACTACAATAGAATACATGAATTGACAAAAACATGCCGATGAGCAATCCCCTAAAATTCAAAAAATTCTCCCCCAAATTGAATCATTGGGATAAGAAGGAAGTGACCACTCAAGTGACCTAGAACCATATGATTCCCTTTTTTTCCCCTGTAGATCCTAACCAACCAATGAAATGAACAATTTCCTTGTTTGCAATTACAATTTATAGATGGGTGGAACATCTAAGATCTGGTTGTGGGAATTATTAAGAGATCACAATTTCCAAATTAATGGAGATATGATTGATGAATTGGTTCAAATTGTTCATACATATATACAGATCCTTATACAAGGCCTCGATCTAGATGAGGCTAACTATATATATAGATACTATCCATCCACAAATAATAAAGTAGAATAGCTCAATTTTTCCAAGGAAAAGCATGCCAATGCAACATGCCAACAAGCAGTTGTAATCTATATTGGTCAAGATGGATGAAAAGAGACAATAATAGAATAGTGGAACAATGGAGCGATTTAGAATCGGACACCTTTCAGGCTATTCAACTCAAAGGTTAAGGACACAACATTCTTATTGGGTATATAGCTTAGATGTATTATGGGTAATATAGTGATTGTGTAGAGCGAGGGAAATACATTCTTGTTTATGAATATCTCAACAATGGAACTCTCCATGATATGTTACACTTTGCAAATGATAGTGGTAAGAGATTGACCTAGAATTCTTGTGTGAGTGTTACACTAGGCATTGTTTAGGCTCTAATTTTCCTCCATATATCTCCTTAGAACATAACAATAGAAATAAGATCACAAAAGTTATTGTACAAAATATAGGAGGTGTGCTAGGAGCTATAATATTCTACACCATGTGTAACACTCAATTATGGAGGTATTAGTCTTAGCATTACTCTTTAAATTAGGGTATTTTTGGCACAAATGTGAAGTTCCATGCAAGCATTTAAAAGACTATTAGAGGCTGGAGCATATAAGCTTAGTTTGGATCAATAGAGAAAGTGTAGAGGATGGATCTATGCCTCCAAAGAAGTGATCTGCATCCACTACATCATTCATGTCAGGTAAGCCAAATAGCTTGACTTCCCTCTTGGAAAATTTTGAAGCTACAGGAGTTAGGATTAATCTAATTGCTATCTTTGATGTGCTCATGTTTGACCCTTGGTTTAATCTACCATGAAATAAAAAGCAATGGATTGAATGCACAGAGTTTAGGGTCTGCCACATCTTCATATGTTAATGTTTATTATTGTGATATACAATAGCCATTTATATGTCTGGTGTAATACTCCTTTAGAGATTTCTATCCAACAACAACATCTTTGTGGTAAAAGGTGTACTGTCAGAGGTTGCTCCATCAAAAATAGCAACCAAAAGGGACCTTACTATGCACACAGATGAAGAATTAAGAAGACTATTATTTATGAGTGTTGATGTGGAGGTATGGGACAAAATTACAAAGGCAATGAAACTTTTTGTTCAACCAGTCAAGATCTAAAAAGGAAAATGTGTGATTATATATACATGTGCGATAGTATTTGGAGAAATGCCAACCTAACCCACAAATTTGTTGACATTTGCTAGAGCTAACCTATAATTGTTCCTGAAGTTAATAAACACGTAAAACATGACTGAATTTTCAATACAAAATATAAATTGATAGGAACAGGACCAAATTGTGAAAGTATAAAAATTGGTATGGTTTAAAGGGACTGATCCATTTGAAAAGTCTTAAATGTGGCAATGAAGGTTGAACCTCATTATAGAATCCCTTTGGGCATCCATATTAGGAATTGGTGTAGGATGCAACACTTCAGACTAATTTTTGTAGCAGTGATGTCAACACTTGTATGGTGACATGGGGTTGGAGTTGGCCTATTGTTATAGAAATTTTTGGGAACTTCAACCCCAATCCTAAATGTCCATAAACTGAGGGCTCCTAAGTCCCTAAAAGTGTTGCTTCACTTCCTAAAGTAACAAGGTCAGCTGATTACACCATCTCCCAGAAGTTCTCCACTGAAAACTGCTCATAAATGGTCAAAACTGGACCATGCTGAAAGCGCAGTGCAGAGGGTGTGATGCATATCACCTTCCTAGTGTACAAGGTGCGATGCATACTGAATTATCCTCTGTAGTGTGCGATGGTTGAGAATGGACAAATGACAAGGACAAAATGTGAGGTGGAAGATCATGGAATCTTCCAGAAGCTTCCCCTTTGACACTTGCCTCTCTGTTTTCGACCAGGGATGAGTAAGAGATCATCATTCTCCAAGTCAAAGCAGGAACTATCAGAGAGAGGATAGTAATCAAGATCTCAGAAGATGACTCACCTCTCTGTAATCATCTATATATGGATCCCTCATCACAAGATCCAGAGGCTGGAATTTTGTATCTTATGGAGAAGTGTTGTTGGTTTTCTGGTGTACATTCATAGTGTTGGGTGATCTAAGCTTTGCTTGAGGTGAAGAAGGGCTTTCTAGCTGGAGGATGATGCTGGGTCAAAACATATGGTTGTAATCCTCTTGCTACTTTTCATCTTAATAAAGCTATTCTGGTTTTCCTCCATATTCTTGTGTACTTGTTTACATGTGCATTTGTATGGTTAACACAATCTGGTCCTGTGTTATTTATGAATATAGATCTTGGTTCTTCGATAGTAGTATGTTGTTGTGATTCCACAGGTGCTCTTTGAAGCTGGGTAGACAAAGTAGAAGCGGCAAAGCTCTATCAGGAAGGAGAGGAAATCAAGCGCAAGACTCAGGTTGGTCTCCTAAAGGAAAATGAAAGTAGACTTTACTTGTTTGTTTCTAAGATAGCCACCCATCTTAGTGGGAATAGTAGCATCCGAGTGGACATTATTCCCGGTAACACCTGTCAAAGCTCATTGGTCTACTTTGGAGCTTCTCTATTGTGATGCCTTTGATTCTTTGGAGTATGAGGGCATGATTTGATATTTACTTTGCATTGAAGAAGCTTTGGATGCTAGATACTGCATGTAAACCCCTTTTTCTGAATAGGGAAGCACATGCCATTGAAGAAAGTAACAACAAGTACACAGATTTGAAATTCAAATCACATCACTATTTCTTACTCTTTGAAACAGGAAATAACTGAAAGTTTCAAACACTACTATTCACTTTTCCTTTAGTCTAGAAGGTACAATGAATTTGGAAACATGTACAACAATGTCTCAACTTTCTTAACTCCTAATCCTAATGCACCTTCCTTGCATGGATACACAAGACAATTAAAATCTGTCTTTATTGAATATGATATGAGATATGCAAACATGCTTCCTTAGCTAAGTCTAAGAATTAATAACTAGGGAAGTTATCCTTTTAACTGTGCAAGCAAAAACTAAATAAAGCAAAGAGTTTTGCTACTCCTGTTGCCAAAAACCAATCTACTATCTAAGGTAAGTGATTTTACCCATAACAAGATATTAAGGACTCAGAAACTTTGTTGCTTCCTTCAAGAGAGATGTATGCCAAATAGAACTATGTTATCTTTCACTATCCTCTAAATTCATTCGCCTTTAACCAAAATCTTATCCCAGAAAAAGATAAGAGACCAATATCCAACAGAATTCTTTGACCAACCAGAGACCCTTGTGCCCAAACAGAGACATAATAAGGGAATGTCAACTAGGGTGGAATCTTTCACCACTGAAATTAACAAGAGATAGAAGGGGTAAAAAACCATTAGACCTAATGCTCAAGAACAAATGAATTAATCCACACTTGGTGATCCAAAATGAATTCAATCCTTCTTTATTTATAGATTTTCTAGAGAGGTTTCATATTCTTAAGTGATTGAGTAAACCTTACTCCAAACCCCAAATTTGGGTTTTTTAAGCCTAGTTTCCCCAAAACTTGCCCAACATTGGGTATTTTGGGGGTTTTTCCCCTTTATGGAGGACTATAGCCTATGGGGATGGATATGATATTGTAGAGCCTCTAACTTGCACCTAATTATCCATCATTACCTACAGCGTTTCCTCACTTATCCCTCTCTTTTGCCCTATTTTCCTCATAAACTTACCCATATCATTACATTTGATGTCTTTAAGCATGATTGGTTGACTTTGCTAAATGTTTGACTGTTTGTCTAGATTTTTGACATATGCACAGAGTTTCCGCAGCTGTCTGGCAATTCCGCAGCCATTCAACAATTCCGCAGCCTTTTCATTGATCTCCATGTTCCACGTGTCATTTTGAGAAACGAATCACATGGGCACGTGGGAATGAAGGTGTTGAAGGTTCCTATGCTATTGGCTTGGTCAGCAACGCCACGCATACCTCCAGTCAACGAGGATCCAACTTCGGTCAACAAAGCCAGCTCAAACGGTGCTGCGTGAGCTGAAAGGTTACTTCACTCCAGATGGCAACTCCTCCACTCTACCCAGGTCATGGGAGACAGGATCCAACCTTGGATTCAACCTCCATGACGACCGTACCTTCCAGATCACCCACGGACCTATTGACGTGTTGCTGAACCATTTAATTAGCATGCTGTCAGTTAATTTTCAGTTTCATGTTTTACACAGTAGGCAGTTGTTTACTTGCTTATAAAATCCAGCGTCTGTGCACGCTTAAGGATTAGTCTTTACTTGTTTCATTTATGTAATTGCTACGCTTTTAGTGAGCACAGAAACTCTGTTTTGAAGCTGCTGTTTCAACACTTTTTGATTGTAATTTCTGCATTATGAATTAATAGAAGACTGTTGTTTGACTCTTTTACGTAGCTGATTTTTCTTTGGGCTTTGTGGATGGAGGGCCCCCGTTCATAACAACCTTTGTACAGTAATTTACTTTTATGTTCTTGCCATTTCCTTCTTTTGAATTCAGCAATTTCCCTTTTCTTTAACACATGTACAT
>APFE030981445.1:17173-27875 GCA_000404065.3 Pinus taeda
TTATGAACTATTAACTATATATATATATAGTTAATAGTTCATAAATCATTGCAAGGGATGGTTTCCCGAACTTTGTATGAGCAGGGCAGACCTGCCAGGCTCAAAACCTGCCCAAGAAACTCTATATATATAGTTAATAGTTCATAAATCATTGCGTGGCATGGTTTCCCGAACTTTGTATGAGCAGGGCAGACCTGGCAAGCTCAAAACCTGCCCAAGAAACTCTATACAATAAGCAAGAGGAGCATCCGTAAGGAATTGGGCCAGAGGGCCTTTACTAACCAATATAGAAAACAAGAACCCTCCAATTCTGGTAGCAACACGTTTAAGTTTACAAATAGCAAGTGGAAATTTAATATGACTTTCTAGGTAAACGATCTCTGAGAGTATAAGACCAGAAAAAAAAAAAAACTGGGCATTTCCACCTGCACCCATGCATATCCTGCTAGGGAAAGATCTGCGTTCCTTGACCATAGAAACAGTGATAGGCCTGAAGCATTTTAGAATTATCGTGCCAAACAGGAAGCAAAGGAAAATAGTAAGGGGCATAAGAAATCAACGAAAAACTTACCCATAGCACTGTGCACTCTTACCACAAGGTAAATGCTGTTAATGGCTCGGTCCCAAACAATCCGGAGTATGGCAAGCCTTGGTGTTGTAACCATGCATCGATAGGACGAAGTTCTAAATGTGTTCGGCACCAGAAAGGAGATGTAGCTATAGCAGGGCCAAGAACAACTGTTTCTGAAATCCTCAATGGAATGTTTAGCTGGGTGGATGCATATCAAGCCAACTCCACCCTTGGATGGGCATCCTTGCATCCACACAGTCGATGTGGGGAGGCACCCTAAGGAACGGAAGCAAAGAGCACAAAGACCATACCCCCATCACGTGACTAAGCTGGCAGAAGTAAATGGCCAGGCTAGGTGTAAGGAGCCAATGTTTCCAGCATTAAATCTGGCAGATAATACTCTGCCCTCTGTAGTATTACCAATTGCAAACATGAAAGACAAGATATTTTCACTCTTGCCATTTCCAATGTCATGCCTGCGCATAAGGGGTATTATGGTGACACATTTACATTCATAAGCATGGAAGGATAGTATAGGTTATGGTTACGATAAAAATAATAATATTTACTATTACGTAGGTTAATCTGCGGGCATATTACATTGATGAGAATAAGAGGTGAAAATATAATAAAATAAAAAAATAAATAATCATTAGATAGATAGATAGATAGATAGATAGATAATAACAATTTATGGGTAAAAAAATGAGATTATATTAGTGTTATTATTGTTAGTTAATTAAATTTTTTATTTATTTATAATTTAGATATATAATATTATAATATAAGATGTTTATATGCTAATTTTATGTATGACAATAGTAACTTGGAGGAAGTGTCTTCCTACAAGAACCTAGGAATTGATCTTCATCACAAGCTCAACTCGAACTATAGCATTGAGAAAAGGATTAATGGGGGATAGAAAGCTTATTTTGGTCTTGAAAATAATTGTAAAACAACAAACCTTGTAATGTGGGATAGAAAGAAGTTCCTCTTTGAAACCTTAGTTACTCTAGTTATCTTATATGGATGTGAGGTTTGGGGTTGTAGCATCTCTAGAAAATCCTGGAGAAAGATTGAGTAAATCCATAAGCGTTTTATAATATATATCCTCATTATTAAAAGCAACACACCTTATCCTATTCTTCTTATAGAAATGGGTCTTTCCCCTATCGAGAGCCTAGCCATGATTAGGCCAACGCACCCTATCCTATTCTCCTTATAAAAGAGGGTGTTTCCCCTATCGAGAGCCTAGCTATGACTAGGCTTCTGTTGTACAAGCACAAACTCAATAACATAAGAGACCACAGACTTCCTAAGCTACCATTAAGTTCCAGCCAAAACCTCCTAAGGCTCAAATGTGGTTGGTATAAAGACACTAGAGCCTAGTTAAACCATTGGGAGATAGAAAAAATGTGGTGTGAGAAAGATTTAGCAGCTAAAAGAAAATTAATATATTATAAGGAGGTCATCAACCCCACCCTATAAGTTCAAAAGTAACTCAAAGAAGAAAATTAATATAGCCAAGATTAGAATGAACTCTCATGAGCTCCATAGTGAAACAGGTCATTGGGCAGTTCCTAAAACATCATGGATGGAATGGTTTTGCTATCTCTGTGAGAATATGAACATCGGGTGTTATCACTCAGGTTGTCCCTAGGCTCCTGTTTAGGGATAAGGCCGAGGTAACCACAAACCAATCTTTGGATTGCAGGTACTAGCCGACCTGCAATCAGAGACGGCTCTCTCTTAATGATTCAGCTTTGCTAATGATTTTAGGCTAGCTTTTGGCTCAGGTGTCTTTTGTTTGTGTTTGGATGGAAGGTAGAAATCTCAAACAAAGAGGCAAGGTAAGGTGTGATAAGTTTCAAACCATTGGGCATGGAGTCATGGATTAAGGCTCGCTATTGCGTTTTCTTGGTCACAAGAGGATTAAGGAGCGAGATAGCCACACATGATACAATTATCAATCTACTAAAAGGATGGAATGAAGATCAGAGATGAAAGGAAAAGGAGAATCATTTCATCAGACTGAAAAGGAGGAGAAGTGGATGAATGGTTATCTAGGAGCAGCTAAGAATTCCTAAACCCTCATTCATATGTGAAAGAAACAACGTAAATAAGATCATTTAAGTATACATGTTAATAGCTATTTCTGATGAAAACATGAAAAATTGCAGAAATTGAGCTTAAGGTGTATTTAAACAAATCCTAAGCTATTCTTAATTTTTGCACTTTAGATGGCGGAACGGTGGTAAAACAAACATGAAAATTAACAGAGTTGAGAAACAGTTATTGAACCATGTAGAAGCATAGGAATTCCGTAATCACTCCTCGACGCATTAAACACATCAAGCAGTTTCGAAATCCATGCTTTCAGCAGTCTTTGATTATAGAAAGTATGACAGTTACAGTGCGGGTCTCTGCTTGAAGAAAATGTCGAGAAAAAGACTAAGCAATTTCCTGGACTCACCCACCAACCAACCAACCCTTTACTTCATCTTTCAGGGTGGTATATATAAGGAAAATATCAAAAAGTCATTTATTACAATTGACTTAAATAGGTCTGCTGGAAAAGCTTTTCTAAAACCTAAGTGTCGCTGGGATTAAATGCAGGTAAGTCCTTTGGGCTGCGCCAGAGGCAACTGAATCAAAAGGTGTGCAATGTGGCCCTTGGAGGCTTGATGCGGTGCTCCTGGAATAACTGTGCTTCAGGATCTGTAGTTCTGTTCTAGTGTGAGTTAAATGTGCAATAAGCATGATTTGACAATTTGAGTGGCTTTGCCCTCTTTCTTTGACGTTGTAGGAAGGTATTAAATGTTCTCCTGCTTTGGGCTGCTACTTAAGATTTTGGCTGATACTCTTTGCCGCTACGTTGATGGCTTCCGCCACCTGCTGATACTCTTTGGCATGGTTGTTCCCTGATGATTTGATCTGATACACTTTAACCTCTGTCATTGGTCCTTTGCGGTCTTTAAACCGGATTAATTTGGCAAAATCGAGCGATTTCGGGATTTTTCAGTGCAAAACGGGCCAAGGAATCAAAATATTCCCCAAAGATTCCCCAAAACGGCCTATTTCCCGTAGCGATGTGCGATTCACGCTAATCGTGCATCGAAAACTGCCTCTGTTTCTTTTTCTGGAGCTCCGAAGTGCGATTTCTCTTCCTACGCGAATTTTCAGTTTCTTGGCTGCTGACGTCAGCAGTACGGCGGAGGACGTCAGCCTACTGACGTTAGCGGTGGGTCCTGGTACAGATGTGACATGGTGGGGGTGCTCATACTTGAAGGCGATGCGATGGACTTTTCCAATGCGATCGCAGTATCGCGTCAGCGGGGAATGGGAACGTATTTTAGTTGGATATGCGACGCTTGCGACTGCCGATTGCCGATATCGCGATATCGCGTCGGGTAACAACGGATGGGGCATAACTTATATGGTGAGAACATTGTGATCTTGCAATGCGAGATGGCTTTCTAGGGTCTGCGGAGTGTTAAGGAAGTCGGCAAGGGGTTTATTGCGGTCGGAAGGAGTGAGTAAGTGGGTCAGAAAGGCATTTTAGGCTTTGGAAGGGGTCTGATAACCTAAAAAAGGGATTTTATACTTTGGAAGGAGTCCATTGTATTTGGAAGATGGTTTGAAGGGGAAGTGTGAGGACTCTTGCTAAGTTTCAGGTAAACTGAGCAATTCCCGTGGGTGCTTATGGTTATTTTTCAACCAGAGGGGAGGGATATTTACATAGGGGATGATTTACATAGTTTTAGTAGGGGGATGGGAAAATATAGGGAGTCAAATAATAATGTCAGTAGTTAATATGGAGATGGTAAGAAAGCGCTAAGTTCGGGAGATCTTAGGCTGCAACGAGGGGACAGAACCTTATAGAGAGAATATGGAATATCTTTGAGCAAAGCAGATCTTCACCCAAGCTAATGATATGAAAATGATGGAACTTAAGAGGTATCAAGCAGATCTTGACCTCTTTTTGGCGAAATTAGTTAATGATTGGGGGAGATGGAGAAAGGAAGTTAGTTATGCATGTTTTTGAGCTTCTCGCATAGAATTGCCTAGTGATTGTGTCCTGAGTAAAGATGACACCTGGAAACCTGGAACTGATCAGCAATCAAGATTCAGCAACCTCAAAACTACCTACTTAGCCTTCTTACCTAACATTTTTTCTTCTTTTGGTTTGGGTCCACTTAGACTTTCAAACCCATCATTCCAATTTTTCTTTTCATGCTTTCCTATCTACAGACTACCCTTATTTCATCCGGGGGCCCAGATTAAGCAGTTGGGCTCCTTTGATTCTCTACCTATCTAAGAATCTACCAAGATTAAGCTGTTTTGATAGATTTTCATTCTCTATATTCTAAAACAGGAAGTTTAAACCTAGGGCGACCAAGATTAAGCTGTTTGGACCTCCCTTTGACTGAAAATTGTGCAACACCGGAACAACTTCTCAAAATTTGGAAGGCAGTTAAATGAACTCTGAGTAGCCTTCTTCGCTTGGAGACTGTTAAGAAAATATGGAGCATTGCAGCATGCAAAGTATGACATATTTGGCCTGTAAAAATGTCAATCATGAAATATGAGTAACCTGCTGTAGCAGGAGGCTAACAGTGGCTCCACTTGGGGATGGTTTCTCCTTGTGAGAAGCCAAGAACAATAGGTCAGAATGCCTTAGTCTTTAATTGTTGTTGTTCTCTGCAAAATTCCCTGTGTCGGCTGCCTTATTAATCCTACCTACCTATCCTAACCAACACTTACTTTGCTGTCAGGTGAAATGAAATAACCAGTGCAGCCACTTAAGCAACTGTAAAAGAGATGAACTGGCTGACTGATTGTTAATGAACTTGGAAGCACTATTCGGTCATGTGCCCCTATAATCAAAATTGTGGCATAGAAAGGTTGTTGCTGACGTATTTGGTCCTTACTGAGAAATCATCCTGAAGAACTTGAGTTAAGAAGAAGTTCTATCTAGTCTCCAATAGGATCAATAAAAAAATTATATGGGATAGTTTCTTCTGGGCTTTCTTGGTCGTATGGAACAACTGCATCCTCGGTAATAAGCCCTGCAACTAATCCTTCAATCTTTGCCTTGAAAATAGAATTATCCTCAATCTGTAAGTCAGAAGGTAATACTATTTCCCCATGGCTTGGGGAAGGAAGACTTCAGAAAAATTCTTTAGGGTCGCGAAAACTATATGACTGAATTTGAGATTGCAAGAGTTCAATTTCATTTTCATATCTTTCAACAACTAACTCAAGGAAAAGGTTACACGGGCGTCCTACTGTTTTTAACAACACCAATCTGAAAAATTCTTCATCAAGCTGAAGTTCTGATAAACTCTCCCTGAATTCATCTAAAGCTTTATCAAATGAAAGATCTTCCATGAACCCGGTCATCCTGTATTACTGTTAGTGCTTTGGAATATGGACTATTCGGTTGTAAAATTGGTTCATTCCTCAGTGGAGCCTTGATTGAAAATAAAGTGGAGTCGCCAGGTGGATGTCTTGACTTTGAAGTGCCTCATCTCTATCCACCATCAAAGATCAGAACTAAGCATGAAAATCTCTGAAGAAAAGGAGCACTTTCTCCAGAAAGCGGGGTTTGCAGTAATGAACAAAGTGATTTAGGTCCCCAGTGGAGTCGCCATTATGTTATCACTCAGGTTGTCCCTAGGCTCCTGTTTAGGGATATGACCGAGGTAACCACAAACCAATCTTTGGATTGCAAGTTCTAGCCCACCTGCAATCAGAGAGGGCTGTCTCTTAATGATTCAGCTTTGCTGATGATTTTAGGCTAGCTTTTGGCTCATGTGTTTTTTGTTTGTGTTTGGATGGAAGGTAGAAGTCTCAAACAAAGAGGCAAGGTAAGGTGTGATAAGTTTCAAACCATTGGGCATGGAGTCATGGATTAAGGCTCGCTATTGCGTTTTCTTGGTCACAAGAGGATTAAGGAGCGGGATAGCCACACATGATACAATTATCAATCTACTGAAAGGATGGAATGAAGATCATAGATGAAAGGCAAAGGAGAATCATTTCATCAGACTAAAAAAGAGGAGAAGTGGATGAATGGTTATCTAGGAGCAGCTAAGAATTCCTAAACTCTCATTCATATGTGAAAGAAACAGCGTAAACAAGATCATTTAAGTATACATGTTCATATCTATTTCTGATGAAAACATGAAAAATTGCAGAAATTGAGCTTAAGGTGTATTTAAACAAATCCTAAGCTATTCTTCTTTTCTGTACTTTAGATGGCGGAACAGAGGCAAAACAAACATGAAAATTAATAGAGTTGAGAAACACTTATTGAACCATGTAGAAGCACAGGAATTCCATAATCACTCCTCGGCCCATTAAACACATCAAGCAGTTTCGAAATCCATGCTTTCAGCAGTCTTTGATTATAGAAAGTATGACAGTTATAGTGCGGGTCTCTGCTTGAAGAAAATGTTGAGAAAAAGACTAAGAAATTTCCTCGACTCACCCACCAACCAACCAACCCCTTACTTCATCTTTTAGGGTGGTATATATAAGCAAAATATCAGAAAGTCATTTATTACAATTCACCTAAACAGATCTGCTGGAAAAGCTTTTCTAAAACCTAAGTGTCGCTCGAATTAAATGCAGGTAAGTCCTTTGGGCTGCTTCAGAGGCAACTGAATCAAAAGGAGTGCAATGTGGCCCTTGGAGGCTTGATGCGGTGCTACTGGAATAACTGTGCTCCGGGATCTGTAGTTCTGTTTTGGTGCGAGTTAAATGTGCAATAAGCATGATTTGACAGTTTGAGTGGCTTTGCCCTCTTTCTTTGACTTTGCAGGAAGGTATTAAATGTTCTCCTACTTTTTTCCTCTTCTTAAGATTTTCGCTGATACTCTTTGCCATTACATTGATGGCTTCTGCCACCTGCTGATGCTCTTTGACATGCTTGTTCCCTGATGATTTGATCTGATACACTTTAACCTTTGTCATTGGTCCTTTGCGATCTTTAAACGAGATTAATTTAGCAAAATCGGGCGATTTCGGGCTTTTTCGGCGCAAAACGGGCCAAGGAATCAAAATATTCCCCAAAGATTCCCCAAAATGGCCTATTTCCCGTAGCGATGCGCCATTCGCGCTAATCGCGCATCGAAGTGCGATTTCTCTTCCTGCGCGAATTTTCGGTTTCTTGGCTACTGACGTCAGCATGACGTCAGCAGTACGGCGGATTACGTCAGCCTGCTGACGTCAGCGGTGGGTCCTGGTACAGATGTGACATGGTGGGGTGCTCATACTTGAAGGCGATTCGATGGACTTTTCCGATGCGATCGCAATATCGCGTCGGCAGGGAATGGGAAGGTATTTTAGTTGGATATGCGACGCTTGCGACTGCAGATCACTGATTTCATGATATCGCGTCGGGTAGCAACGGATGCGACATAACTTATATGGCGAGAACATTGTGATCTTGTGATGCAAGCTGGCTTTCTAGGGTCTGCGGAGTGTTAAGGAAGTCGGCAAGGGGTTTATTGTGGTCGGAAGGAGTGAGTAAGTGGGTCAGAAAGGCATTTGAGGCTTTGGAAGGGGTTTGATAACCTAAAAAAGGGATTTTATACTTTGGAAGGAGTCCATTGTATTTGGAAGATGGTTTGAAGGGGCAGCGCGAGGACTCTTGCTAAGTTTCAGGTAAACTAAGCAATTCCCGTGGGTACTTATGGTTATTTTTCATCCAGGGGGAGGGATATCTACATAGGGGATGATTTACATAGTTTTAGTAGGGGGATGGGAAAATATAGGGAGTTAAATAATAATTTCAGTAGTTAATATGGAGATGGTAAGAAAGTGCTAAGTTCGGGAGATCTTAGGCTGCAACGAGGGGACAAAACCTTATAGAGAGAGTATAGAGTATCTTTGAGCAGAGCAGATCTTCACCCAAGCTAATGATATGAAAATGATGGAACTTAAGAGGTATCAAGCAGATCTTGACCTCTTTTTGGGGAAATTAGTTAATGATTGGGGGAGATGGAGAAAGGAAGTTAGTTATGCATGTTTTTGAGCTTCTCGCATAGAATTGCTTGGTGATTGTGTCTTGAGTAAAGATGACACCTGGAAACCTGGAACTGATCAGCAATCAAGATTCAGCAACCTCAAAACTACCTACTCAGCCTTCTTACCTAACATTTTTTCTTCTTTTGGTTTGGGTGCACTTAGACTTGCAAACCCATCATTCCAATTTTTCTTTTCATGCTTTCCTATCTACAGACTACCCTTATTTCATCCGGGGGCCCAGATTAAGCAGTTGGGCTCCTTTGATTCTCTACCTATCTAAGAATCTACCAAGGTTAAGTTGTTTTGATAGATTTTCATTCTCTATATTCTAAAACAGGAAATTTAAACCTAGGTGTTGAACTGGTAAATCTCCTCTGCGAACAGAGGCGTTCCCACTAGCCCAGCACGGGTCTAGCAACAATCTCACAACGCTAACACGCAGGTTCCTAATTGCATAAATCAGAGATCGATGATGATGGTCTACCTGGATTCCAACGCTAGTAGTTGTAGAAGAATCGACGTTCCTGTTCCTTTGCCCTGGCTGGTCACAATCCCCACGATCCACGTGAACGGACACCTGCACATGCAAAGAACGATACAAATACAAGCATAAAATCCAATATATGCAATTATATATGAGTCAGAAAATATATAACTCAAATACCATTATAAAGACACATGAGTGGAACCATAATGATAGTCATCTATTAATGAGTAAAAATAGAGAAAGATTACAACCAAGGTTTTGATGTTGAACCTCCTCTGATTGGGCGAGCAGCTATATATGCCTTGCAAACACCTTTTCTCTCTCAATATTTCGGTAGCATAACCTCCCTATACTTTACAATTCTCACTATCACTCCAGCATTACTTCAGCACTCACAAAGACTCTAGCAAAAACTAGCTGGTTTAATGCATGAGGATGGACATTTATAGATGGAGAAGGGATGAAAATACATTGTACCAGGACACCTGTTGTAGATTGGCATTATCCCTGAAAAGCCGCTCAGCATAGTTGTCATGGATAAAAAATGACTTTCGACCTCTATCTTGAGGATTTTTCCTTCATAGAACTTCATGAAAAAGGAGGAAAAAACATATGGATGCGTGCTGGCTAAAAATCATAACCAAATTTAGGTGGTGCGGGCTTTGCTCTATGACGGAGTGTCAATGGGTGCGCCCCCTTTTAAGGAATTGAGTCATTGGCGCGGGTAAGACACTGTGAACCCGCGCTAATGGAAAAAGGGCACTTTTTAGGGATAATTTGCAAAAGCTGTCTTCAGGGAATATGAAGTACATACTCAGGGGAACATAATGCAAGTGTTCTTAGGTTATTTCACTGGTCACAAGTCCATAAATGTGTCCTCCAATGTACGAAAACAAGGGTAACATGGACGGTGACCAACGGTGACAAATTACTGTGTAACAGATGCCCCCTAAAGCATGAGGTCCGAGAGAGAGAGAGGGGTGAAATTCTTTACAAGAACATATATAGCTGCTGCCGAGAATCTGAATTGAGAGATACAATTTGATAGTTCAAATACATGATGTACATGGCATGGTCGCAGCCATCCATAAGAGAGTACATGATAATCAAGATCCGTAGTATGGACGCAGCCATCTGGTTAGGATCAATGAGTTGACTCAGGTATGGTCACAGCCATCCGGTGAATGAGTCATGTATCAAAAATCACGCCTAGATTACAACAGACACAATCCAGGGTCTTGCGCTCCATCTCGACCCGAACATAAGTACAAGTTCAAGCATGTGAACATGTGAGCTGAAGTCGAACATGCATGAACATCGTCTGATTACCAGCCAATGATGAAAGCTGTTAACAGACGTGAGAGGTACACCAATAATAACAATGGCCCTCAAGGTACTATAGGTACAATCTACGGCGTGTGAATAAGTGAGCCAATGTCGAACAGCCGTAGAGTCATCAGATCGAAGGCCAATGATGAAAACCTCGTGTTGAACACGAAGAACCTACCATTGAGGCATGCGGGCTCCAAGGTACCGAAAGGGAGTCTCTAGGTCACTTTCCTGGATAATGAGCTGAAGTCGACAGGAAGTGATCTTCGTCGAAGGTGGGC
>APFE030981445.1:36217-82890 GCA_000404065.3 Pinus taeda
ACGCTCCCATAGCAATGTCCCGAGCTATTGGAGGGACGAACGAAGTCGTGAACCAATCCGTAAGAAGCTGGTCGGGAATCCAAAATTTAATCATACATCTACGCCATCTCCATTCGTGGATGTGATCAGAGATGTGCATAGCGGTCGTTTGTCGTAATGACGTGAGGAGGTGCGTGCCCGTTTCATAACGAATGGGCAACTGAAAATGAGTGAGGAATGCCATAGCCAACGAGTTGAAATCCTGAAAGGAGCCGCGATTTAGCTCAATATACCATTTAGCGGAGGAGCCAGTGAGAGTCCTTTGAAAAAGGCGAAGCCGAATCGAATCGTCAAGCCATGAATTGGATGAACACCATAGGTGATAAGTCATGACATGAGCTTGTGGATCTTTATTAGCTTTACCATCGAATTTCGGGCAGTCACCAGGAATTTTGGTGGGAACCTGAGGCCAATAAGGATTATGAAGGATAGGATCATTAGTTAGTTTGGACACATCCAGTAATTCTAAAGTCGCTAAGAATGGTAACTGAGGATTAAATGACATCTGAGGCTGCTGGTAGGATGGAACACTCGGGTTCCAACCAGGTGGTGGTGGCCCCCAAGGGCCTTGCCTTGACGGATTTGCCTCCATGGTGTGCTGGCCGTAGGGATTTGTGTTTTGCCCCCCAGCGTATGTATTACCAAACGATGCTGCAGAAGTAGCATATGGCTATTGATAATTTTGGTAAGGAGCAAACACAGGTTGGCCTTGAGGTTGCTGGTAACCGTAGTGTGGTGGGACCCCAAATTGAGTTTGAGACCCAGGCTGAGTTTGATAAAACATTTGAGATTTACCTCCAGCCTGCATTTGAGAACCAGACGGATTTTGGGATCCTACTTGGGTCCAGGTGCCAGGTTGAGTAGCGCCAGTAGACGGATAACCTTGGGCTATCTGAGCAGAAGGATAACCTTGCTGGTATTGAGGTTGGCCTACCTGCTGATACTGAGGTTGGCCTACCTGCTGATACTAAGGTTGGCCTCCCTGCTGATACTGAGGTTGGCCTCCCTGCTGATTTGCAGCAGAGGGTTGTCCTATCATACTAGATGGCTGTGTTTGAGGTTGACCAGTTTGTCCAGAAGATTGAGTATACTGGACAGTTGGTTGACCAATTGTTTGGGCAGCTTGACCGGAAACTTGGGTATACTGGACGTTAGGTTGATTCGGATTAACAAACGATAAACCAGTTTGTCCAGTATGAGAACCTTGCTGGAGACCAGGTTGAGCTTGTTGAGTGGAAGGTTGGCCTGGATTACCAGTAGGTTGTGTATGAGGAGTGAAAAAGGGACCACTAGAAGCAAAAGGATTTCCTTGGAAGGATTGTCCTTGTAGATTTTTCTAATGTGGTTGTTCGGGTTGTGCATACGGTGCTTGACCACCATGATAAGAGGTAGAACCCCAATCTATGGAGAGCGGAACTGAAAGCTCTCTAACTGACAGCTGACCTATCCTAGTACCAAGGGGTGGTAGATACTGATCATATTGTCCTCCAAGTGAGGCATTTGATGTAGGATCAAAGACTGCAAATAAAGAGGATGAAGGTCAGCTAAAAATAGGGGTTGAAGAAGCCACAGATATTGTCGGAGGGGTTGTCACCGAGGTAACAGCTGTACTGCGAGGTGGTGGAGTCGAAGGCTCTGTATTGGAAAAGATGGGTGGTGACCAAATAGAAGTCAGAAAAGGAGATGATATAAAATCACGCAATGCTCTATAACCAAGAGGCAGTCCCCCGGTAGTTATAGTTCTACTAACATGTGTAGATTCCATTGTGCTAGGAATCTTGTCTCCTGGCACGCCGGATTCGTCAGTCGTAGTAGGGGATGGGTTTTCCATGTTAGAAGGAAAAGTTTTCTGAGGAGAAGTATATTCCCAGAAAGGGATACCATTTTGAGAAGGTTCCCAAATGGGGTTCGTATAAAATTGGTAATCCTCGTCGCCTGGAGCACGAGAGTTAAGCGGTTGTATACTTGGAACAATAGGGAGAATTTGACTCACAATCGGGCTCTCGGAAGACGATATTGGTAGTTCCGCCAGGATGAAACTTCACAAAATCCTAGGGAATCTAACAAAACCAGTCCCTACTCAG
Source organism: Pinus taeda (assembly GCA_000404065.3). NCBI lineage: Eukaryota > Viridiplantae > Streptophyta > Pinopsida > Pinales > Pinaceae > Pinus > Pinus taeda. The sequence continues at coordinate 38,341 of APFE030981445.1, forward strand.
ACTAACGCAACAAAATTTAACCGGGTTATATGTGATCGTGGCCAAATAGATTTGAAGACACTGAACTTGACCTTTTCATTTTTAAAGAGTCGAGAAAAGGACGAAAAGATGACTCTAGTCTCCTTCGATTGTTTAATGGGCACGAAGTGACAAGATGCTCACTTACACCTTTTCTTTTAGAGAGTCTGAAAAGGATCAAAAGTGACTACTCTAGAGAACTAGGTAAGGGGTTTGCTAAACAATCTGTAAAACTGCTTATACACCTTGGCAATCAGATGAAAACCAAGGACTTCTCGTACTGCAGTCAATCTTCTCGAATGCTGTGTTCAGTGCATTACGGCTTGTAGGGTGGCAGACTCGGCTTCCTATGGATCAAAGGTTGCAAGCCTATAGGGGTCTCCCAATGTATACTCGACGGTACGTGGGAGCACAATCCATACTGGCACTTACCGTTTGACCATGGAGGAATCACCCAACCACTCAACGATAAACTACCAGGTTTAAAGACGCCGGAACACATCTCTAACCTAGACCTCTAAAATATGAGCGTTATGTTTCAATGCGTTGTTAGGTTCATTGAATTCATTTTACGGTTTATCTTTAATTAAGTTTCAGTTTGCGGTCTTACCGTATGTGGTCTCTTGAAATCTCCTAAATGCAAACTATATGCGAAAATTGTATCGTTTCATTGAATGAACTCTATCTATGGGAGAGTTGAGAGTTTTATACAAACAAAACGATCACAAAGATTCTAATGCAGCTAATAACAAGAAATGAAAATATTTTTTCTTTTTTCTTTTTAAAAGCACCAATTAACACAAAATGCTAATTAATAAAAAGCAAAAAATCTTGTTTTTCTTTTCTTTTAAAATAGTATGATGCACTCAAACAGATTTCAAGAGATATGCACTAAACAGATAATTCACTCAAAGGAATCTAGAACCAATTCTGAAACGTGAAAAATGACCTATCAACGCAAAGAAAACTCCAAGACCTTCAAAGAACTATGTAATCTAAGTTCAATTGAAGTCAAACAAGAAATAAACAAGCTAAAAGTGAGTTACTTGTAGCATAGAATGCAAAACTTGTACAACTACCAAAGGAATGTGGAAAACAACCAATAAACTGACTGGATCATCAAACCATAAATCTGACAGAAGGCTCGACATGCAAGGCCACTAGGGCTAAGATATAAAATTGATAGAAAAAGGCGAACAACTGAAGGATGAAAAGAGCAACCAGTCACATAACAGTCCAAAAAACTTCCAGAAGCTGTAAAAGATGCAAAAAGATACAAATCCAAGCTCAGAAGGCTGACAAACAAGCTAATTTGAAAAAGTTAAAAAGTCTGGCGTGACTGTCAGACTGCAACTTGCACTACTAAGGGATTGGTGCGGGTTGTCCGATAGCAACAGGCGCCAGCCAGCACGACTGTTAGAAGAAAAATCGCGCTAATCAAGTTTTCCAAGTAAAAAAACAAAACAGGTAGTCCAAGGATTGGTTTACAGTATCTAGAAAAGCCAGCAAGCAAGAAACAGCAAGAAATTCAGCCCAGAAAGCTATTCAAGCCAGTAAACAAGAGAAAAATTAACATGCAAGGCAAAGTCGAAATTGTTTAGTTTGTAAACCAAACCGAAGATTGACTGAAGTGGCTTTGATCTACTTCACTACTACATAGCAATAATGTTTCGAAGGCTATCTGGCCGTGCTCCAGGCTCCGTCTACAGTTTACAAATCAAACAACACAAAAACAAACAACAAGCTTCTCCCCAGTGGAGTCGCCAAATTGTTGAACTGGTAAATCCCTTCTGCGGACAGAGGCGATCCCACTAGCCCAACACGGGTCTAGCAACAATCACACAATGCTAACACGCAGGTTCCTAAATGCATAAATCAGAGATCGATGATGATGGTCTACCTAGATTCCAACGCTAGTAGTTGTAGAAGAATCGACGCTCCCATTCCTTTGCCTCGGCTGGTCACAATCCCCATGATCCACGTGAACGGACACCTGCACATGCAAAGAACGATACAAATACAAGCATAAAATCCAATATATGCAATTATATATCAGTCAGAAAAGATATAACTCAAATACCATTATAAAGACACATGAGTGGAACCATAATGATAGTCGTCTATTAATGAGTAAAAACAGAGAAAGATTACAACCAAGGTTCTGACGTTGAACCTCCTCTGACTGGGCGAGCAGCTATATACGCCTTGCAAACACCTTTTCTCTCTCAATATTTCGGCAGCATAACCTCACTATACTTTACAATTCTCACTATCACTCCAGCATTACTTCAGCACTCACAAAGACTCTAGCAAAAACTAGCTTGTTTAATGCATGAGGATGGCCATTTATAGATGGAGAAGGGATGAAAATACATTGTACCAAGACACCTGTTGTAGATTGGCATTATCCCTGAAAAGCCGCTCAGCATAGTTGTCATGGATAAAAAATGACTTTCGACCTCTATCTTGAGGATTTTTCCTTCATAGAACTTCATGATAAAGGAGGAAAAAACATATGGATGCGTGCTGGCTTAAAATCATAACCAAATTTAGGTGGTGCATGCTTTGCTCTATGACGGAGCGTCAATGGGCACGCCCCCTTTTAAGGAACTGAGTCATTGGCGCGGGTAAGACACTATGAACCCGCGCTAATGGAAAAAGGGAACTTTTTAGGGATAATTTGCAAAAGGTGTCTTCAGGGAATATGAACTACATACTCAGGGGAACATAATGCAAGTGTTCTTAGGTTATGTCACTGGTCACAGGTCCATAAATGTGTCCTCCAATGTACGAAAACAAGGGTAATAGGGACGGTGACCAACGGTGACAAATTACTGTGTAACACTAGGGAGACGAAGATTAAGCTGTTTGGACCTCCCTTTGACTGAAAATTGTGCAACACCGGAACAGCTTCTCAAAATTTGGAAGGCAGTTAAATGAACTCTGAGTAGCCTTCTTCGCTTGGAGACTGTTAAGCAAATATGGAGCATTGCAACATGCAAAGTATGATATATTTGGCCTGTAAAAATGTCGATCATCAAATATGAGTAACCTACTGCAGCAGGAGGCTAACATCAGGGATGAAAATCACTTCCTCTTAGAGTGCCCTACATACAAACAGATTAGATCTTAGTTTCAAAATTTTTGTTCCAATACTGACCTTCCTAGTCTTTTATGTTGTCAAAATTACAGTGAGCTCGGGAGGCTTCTCTCCAAGCTTTTTGAGCATAGGAATAAAATCGTAAATTAAACTAAATAATTTGTTTCTTTAGGTTCGATAGACCAAAGTTTTGGCTCAATGGACGTTAACCACCACGCACTCAGGGTGCATGAATCATATCACTACATGCTCTCTGATATTACTCTATATATATATATATATATATATAGTATATATATATATAGAGTATTGTATACTTAAAATATTTATATTTTTTAAAAGATTTACATATAGATGACAAAGAATTATATGTATCATGGAATTAGTTAATAATATATAATATAGATATTATATTTAAAAATGTGATAGGTAAATTTTCTTTAGAGAAAAATTTTTAGCTTGATGAAATTATTATGATTATTTTATTTTATATATGTTATATAAGAGGTTTAATGATTGTAATTATAAATTAGAATGGTGACTATACCTTACTATAAAATAATTCGGGGATTATATACGTATTAAAAATTGAAATATATTATTATATATGTATAATTATGTAAATATTTAATTTATTAATTATAAAATTATAATAAATAATATATAAAAGGAAGAAAATTGATAACATGATAAAAGTTAAATAGAGGAATAAGGGGAGGAAGAAGAGGTTAAGTTCATTATAAAGAAAAATTAGAAAGAGCAAAATTAAAAAGAGAGGAAGGAATTTTAACGCGAAGAAGATATCGAGAAAAGGGGACCAGGGATTAGGGAGAAAGGAGATAATTTATTTTTAGGAGCGATTAAATTTTTTTCGGAAGAAAAAAGTTGTATATTCATTCATGAGTTTAATTTATACATGTAATTCAAAATTGTATCTAGAGATATATTGCTGAATAATTTTCTGAGCATGTAGTGAGTCATATAATACTGCACAATATATCCACATAGAGTAGAAAAAGGTATAATTTTAATGGAGCACAGGATATACCATCATGAAGACCATAGCAACAATAGGCCATTTCATTTTACTCAAAAAAAACAAAAAGGTTGTTGAAAAAAATATTTGTGCAGTGTGTTCTAATAATTGTTACCAAAAAATGATGAGAGAGGATCATCCTGGAAATTGCATAATCTTGACCTCATGCTAGGTTTAATCCATTTTGATTTTCACATGTCGTCCATCCATCTCATTTTTGATGCCTCTCTTCGATAGCCGATCCGCTTCCATGTTGTATCCTCTGCAAATGCGTTGAATGGTGGATTGTAGTAGAGGTCTCTAGAGTGCCATAATCTGTTGTAGCCATCCTTGTATAGAGTGACTAAACTTATACGCATCATCCCAATTGAAATTATTTGGGTTCTTTTCAATTTCTAAGGCTTCTATGATGACGATAGTATTATGAAACTAGATACTATTATGAAAATGGATACTAGTTAGGATTGGATTAGGGAGAAAGGAGATGGATAATTTTTTTTCAAGAGTGACTAAACTTATATGCATCATCATAATTTAAATTATTTGGGTTCTTTTCAATTTCTAAGACTTCTATGATGACGATAGTATTATGAAAGTGAATACTATTATGAAAATGGATGCTAGTTAGGATTCGGGCCTGATCAAAACAAATAAGGTGCTTAGCCTTTTCTGGTTTTTTCTTTTGTTATATTTTCACATAGGCTTTCTAATCCCTTAAGATGGGTGGAGTGTCCACATGAAATTCCGAACACAAAAATCTCCTACACAATCCATATCTGAAAGATTTACACAATATGAGTAACTTTGGAAATCTCCAATATATATAATTAACAAGGAAACAAGAAAAAAACTAATATATATCTTTATTAATAATTTAGAGAATTTAAAGTAATAAGGAAGCTCTCATAAACATATCGACAATGAATGATAAAGGACAAGAAAAAAAAAAACTTACAATGATATAATAATTAAAATTTATAAACAAAAATAAAAAAATATATCTTAATAAATAATACACACACATTAAATAAATAAATATAAATATTTTTTAATTAAATAGAATATTCATAGAAGTTAATAAACATTGATTGGAAGAGGTTAATCAAAACAAGCAGATAATAATAATACTAAAATATTGAAAATGAATAATAATAAAATATATAAACAGAAAATGTATAATTAAAAGAATATGATGATTATAATTATGATTAACATCCATTAAGACCAATGCAGTCTATCAAATTTTAATGAGGGTTTAATTGCGACTCTCTAATATTTTATTTCTATGATCAAAAGGAAGGGAAATAAACACTCCAAGGTCACTATAGCTCTATTGACTTAACAAATGAAGGAGGTTGGATGTGTGGAAAATGTTTTGGAAATGAGAATAGAAGTAACTAAGTGTGAGGAAATCTATGAGAATTTGCTTTTCATCTTTACCCCTCTTAATATCACAAAGTTGGAAGGTTATTTTTTCGTAGGGTGTTTTTCGGAAAGTGAAATGCTTAGTTTCGCTATGGAGATCATGAGAATTAGTTTTAATCTTTTAAGTTTTCATTATCTTCTTAGTATTGGTCAAGATAGAGAGACAATTTGGGTTAGAAAGGCTTGGTTTGATCTCATCCTTGTAATACTCTAGCCTCCTTTTCTCCTCTACCTCCTTATAATTTCAAATATTTATCCTTAAATTTGGAGGTAATACTACTTTTATATTATCCTTATTCCCCAAGATGATCTCCTCCTTTATCCCCCAATGGTCAAGCCAACACCGAGTATCGTTATGCCGCCCACACTTGAGATGGGTGTCAGGGTTTTAGCTAGAGTTGGAAGAAACTTTGGGAAACCTCGTGGCTTCCATGTTGGAGAACTTCTTCTAGTACATCAAGTACCTAAACATAATCATGTTTTCATTGGGGGAAAGGTTAGATTTGATCAAGAGGATATGATAGGGAAAATTTCCTTTCATCTTGAGTTTGTAGGTTATAAATTTCATTTGAATCATCTCGATCTTCTTCCATGACTCCCTAACATACTGCAACCCCAAGCCTCAATAATAGCGGTGAAAAGAATCCTAAATAAAACCCCTTTTCTACTCCAAATCCATAGATCAACTAACTTACAATTATTTTCATGCTCATAATAACATTTTCAACCTCCAATAATCCTTTTTTCAATGCTATAACTCCAATTGAGCTGATGATGAATATCAATATCTAAATACTTGTAGCAAGAAACCAACTCCAAGTAATTGTTATCATAGATGAAAATACCATGTCTAATCTTTTTGGATTCAATTGTAATGAATTTAGTCTTCTTTGTATTACCTTTCATACCCATCCTAGAGCAGTAATCATGCAGGGTCTTAAGTTTCTTGTCAATATCATCATATCTTACTACTAAAAGAATGACATCATTAACATAGAGAAGAATAATGACCATACCAACAAGCTTGGGGCCACTACAACCTGTAGTTTTAAAACACTCTTCTCGCTTATCAATGTAAATTCCAAAAAGGGTAGATGAAATGGGGCACCCTTGCTTAAGCCTGATATTGCATTTAATTTATTTAGACTACCCCTCATTGGTTTTAATCTTGGAAACAACATTCTCATAGTATCTAATTACAATAATTCTTAACTCGGGAGGACCCCTTATCTCTTCAAGTCTTTTCCGTAACTTATCCAAAGGAACAATATTGAAAGCTTTTATAAATTCAACAAAACAACATAAGGGATTAGTTTTACTATTGTGACACTCCTCAACAATGATCCTAAGCATGAAAAGATGATCAATAGTCAAGTGATGCCTCCTAAAAGCAATTTCTCATTTAACTCTTTTATGATGAATTTCAAGCTAGACGCTAATCATATTCTCTTATATGAGACCATATAATCTAGCCAAACTATGGCTAATCATAATGGTCCTATAGTTAGAGAGAACAATTTGATCCCCACTTTTAAAGATAGATAGGGCTTTACATCCAAATCTTATAAAATTCATGCTTTATCGCCAAATTGAGAAGATTGTGGATATCAGGGATGAGGATAGACCTTCTCATTTTAAATATTTTAGCTTGATGCCCATCATTGTACCTAAATTTCCCATTAGCGAGTTTCTTAATCCCAAACTCGACCTCTTCCAAAGAACATGTGTCCTCCTTTATAGGAGTTTCTAAAGAAACATCCATGGTGACCAGGGAGTCATAAAGTTTTGTAATATACATATACTAGTTCTCTAAGGGGATTAAATGATTGACTTTAGTTTTGCAAGAAAGTACATTCTGCCAAAAAAAATTGAGCTCATCTTTAGAAAGGTGAAGAATATGCTCTTGTATCTTATCAATATAGCACCTTTTCTTCCTTCTAATAAGGGTTTTGTATATACTTATGTTTCTGATCTTGACAGTTTTGTTGGCAGCGTTTCTAAGTGCTTTCCTGGCACTTTTATAGTCATTATCTTACCATGGGTTGGAAGTTATATTATTATTTTTATATGACACCTTGGAAGATAATTTGATAATGGTGGTGGAAAGGGTTGTAGTAAAATTGTAGTAGATTTGATGACTGTTATTATTATATGTTGGGGAGCCTAAATCCCTCTCTAAATATGTTACGAAGAGACCTATTTTACTCCTATAAAAAAGAGTGTGCACTTGACTCTCATATATATTTTTCATGTGGTTGGTATGCATGGCAAGATTGAGAGTTACGGATAAAGGTTTGTGGTCAGAATCAGGTTTGTGATCATTTAGCAGTTCAAAGTTTCTAATATGGCTAAAAACATCGGTGTTAGATATCACATAATCTACAACACTACTACCCAACCCATGAATAAAAGGCATCTGGATGAGAGGTAGGCCACTTGTTAATTCCTATTGTAGCAGCTACAATCATCATCCAAAAATTTTCCTTAGCTTCATTTTGGAGCATCCCTTCCAACCTTCACAGGAGCTTGCCTTGCTTCATCAAGTTCATAAGCTTTAGTGTTTTGCTTGCACAAAGACAGCCTATCGATCATAGCTTAGTGAATTCCCCTCATAGGTTGATCACCTGGACTTGGTCTAGGTGTAGGGTGAGTAGCTCCCCCAAGAAATTGTGCAACTCTGGAGGGCAACCAACCTTCCCTCCAAAAATTGTGCAATCCTCACTGTTAACCTGTTGGGCTCCAAAATTGTGCAATTCTTGCAGTCAATGCTCATAGTGAAAATTGGGAAATTTTCCCAAGTAGGGATGCTCAGCCCAAAATTTGCGTAAATTTGGGTAGGAATCAGCTGCTCTTGCCAGAAATTGTGTAAATATCTTGGGTAGTCAACTTAGCTCCCAGCCAAAACTACACATTTCCTTCAGGCAATCAAACAACCTCTTGCATGTGTCATTGAGTTGACTGGTTCCCTTCGGGACTGAGAAAAATAAACTTGCATGCATGGGATACTTCTCCTAAGGCAACATGAAAAGGCATCCCTTGTTTGAAGGATCTATGTTTAGAAGTTGGAGGTTACATGCAAGGATCATTTCAGAAACCCCCCACCAAGTGTCACTTTCCCTAGATTTATGGCATGCGCATCACAACCTCAATGTTATCAAATCTCATCAATCGGACACTACAGAGCTCATTCCTCAAATCATACTTGTAGCTTTGACATCCCACATCACATCTAGGAGAAGTCGGCATGTTCAGCTCCATTGTTTTGGGGTAAACCTGCTTTCCATGCCTCGTGTTTCATTTCTATCGCTTTAGTGTTTTCACTTATGTGAGTACCATTTGCTTGATTTCAGTGAGCACTTTCTATCGTTTTCATGTATACTAGCTTTTCCTAGCACTATTTCAATCTTTGTTTCTATCTCACTACTCTCACATGCATGAAACTTTTTTTCATGAATGGTCACCGAATTGGTGACTCACCTCACCCATATGCATGTTGTTCCATTTTCTGAATCTATCATTCACCGTTTGCATGCATGATCATTCACTTATTCTTACACTTAGTATCACCATGCATTCACACTCACGTTGACTTTCAGTTGCCTGTCAACGACTCTAGACAGCCTCAGCCTGGACTCTGTCTCACCAAGAGCCTCAGCAAGATAGCAATGCGCAATCCTGAGAAGGAAGGCTCTGTATTCCTCTCAAGAAATGCACATTTCTAGCTAGGAACTATCCTCCAGGACTATTTTGTGCATTTCTGAGGGACAATGACTGCTGGCCCAGAAAACTGTGCAATGCAGTCACTCAGTCTACAACCATTGCCAGCTGAGATTGCGCATTGTTCAATTCCAGTAGTTAATAGCTAGACTAGACTATGTATTGTGCAATTCTAGCATTCAGTCAGTCTCCCAACTGCCCAAATTGTGCCTTTCGTAGTCTTGGCATTCAGTCTCCTGACCTCCTGGCTGAAATTGTGCAACCTTCATGATCAGTCACACAGGTATATTCCGAGTCAGTCGTCAAGTTCATTTTGGTTTTGAAATGACAGATTTCTTACCATGAGTGTTTCCATGTCTCCAGGTATTGCAGGTGTTCATCTGCCTCTCAGTAGTGTAGGTACAACAGTTTCCAGGAGAGAAGAGTTGAAGACACCATTCAGAGCACACTTGGAGATGCAGTCGATCAAATTTCTATGAGCTTGCCTACTCATGAAGATATCAAGTTGCTCGTAGACAAGAACATCAATATATCATAGTGAGCAGCATCATGAATAATAGCTGAGGACAACATATCGAATGCAATGAATGCGACAAACGCAAATAATGCAATGAATGCAGCAGATGCAAGAGAAAGGTTGTTGACAACACAAAGGAAAAACAAAGTTACAAGATCAAGTAGATCCACTGATGATGTAAGCAACTTTGGAGATTTAGGCTATGAGGTGATGACGCAACATGAAGATCACACAAAGATAGAGAATGGAACAAATAAGGAGTTGCATGTGCTAAAGCAGCAACTTAAGGAAGAACATAACGCTACGCAGACAAACAAATGAGATGTAACAGGAATAAGAACATCACTGGGTGCAACATGCAATCATGTACGAAACTACACCTATACAAGTTAAAGATCCATTCTAGCAACTAGCATGGAGCAGACATGATGAGTAGTGTTGTTGATCACATGCAATCCAACCCATTCAACACACTCACCAAGTCTAAGACAAGAAGCAAATCCAACTGGAGCTAAACATGTACTTCACCAAGTTGATGCACATCACCACTAGTACAGACTTGAAGATCAAGACAGACACTATGCATCAGTGTGTTGTAGGTCCAGTCACACCCAAGAATACCGTGTGCATGTTAGATGAGTTGGATGAAGTAGCCAAACAAATGTGCCAGTTGCAACGGAGGTAAGAGTTCACTTAAACAAGATGTCACCATGGGGTGCATGCACACCATCATGGACGACCAAGCTTGGCATTAGCTCACAACTTCTTCATCACAAGCATGTCAAAGAGTCGGTGTCATCACAATGGACTGAGTGTCAATGATTTCTTGCATGGCTTTCTCAAGCCATGCTATCTCACAAGAATTCATGTGCATTGTAGTGTAACGTCATGTCAAGTGTAAGTCAAGTGTCAATAATTAGATGTAATAGTCATAGAGTAGATGAAGAGTCATAAAGGTATAGAACTGTCACAAAGGGGAAGGTCAAGGGTCACCCCACCCTTTCCTATAAATAGTCCCTCATAACTCATTCCATAGGCTTTTGGTCAGCTAAGCTTCTGATAATACTATCTTGGAAAGAGTTTGGACAGTATTGTAACGTGCCTTGGCTTCTCCACTGCACAAAGCTAGTTCATCTCTTGGGAGGAGCACGAGGATGTGGGTGTAATTTTCCACTATTGGGGCTAGTAGGTTTACATGGATGTATTGTATGATTGGAACTTACACTTCTTTATATAATAAGAGCTAGCATGCTTTCATGCATATGTTGTTATTGTAGTTGGGCTATGTTGGTTGCTGTAGCAATGTATGTTGTTTAACATACATAGCTGTGTATGAATAATTGTGTATGTAGTTATATGAATCTTGTTGCAGATGTGTTGTTGTTTTAACCATCACTTTGGATTTCCCGACTGACCTTCTTTCCATCTTGTGATCAATCTTCGCTCGTGTGTTCCCTTACCTACTGAGTAAACTTACAGGTTGCCAAGGGGCACACTTATCTCAGCCCACCTGTGTTAGAAACCTCTCATGCACCTTCATTGACTCACTATAGTGGTCACACCCTTGCTACTGACAGAGTTATCTTACTTGCCTTTGTGTGACATCGTGGTCAAGGCATTACTATACGACCCACTACTGGGACTCCTACACCAAACAATCTGAGGTCTAATTGATACTTCTTATCAGGGAGATCCCGTTACATGTTGGTGGATCCTGCACCATCAAAATTTTGGCACTAGAAGGAGGGCCAGATGATAAGATGAGTCCTCACACCTATTTTGAATCTCTAAACATCTTTCATGATTCACTACCAAGCTGCTCTTCCAGAATGTATGTCTAATGGAAACGATTTCATCATCCCTAAAAGGCTCTTGGATAAGTTGTCTCATAAAACATTTGATGGTGGAGGCTACGTAGCCTTGGTCAGATATGCAGTCAGTGTTGTAGGCTCATATGAAAGACATGGATTCTTTGATGAATACATGAGCTACATATTGTTTATCCACATGCTTTGAGCGCACCCAATGCATTGGTGTGCCACGCTATCAAAAAATTCTATTCATTATCTTGCTCATCTAGTCACAAAGATAGGCCATGCTTTCAATCACTTTATCTATAAAGAACTCAACAAAGAAATTATAGAATTACGAAAAGCACCCGATGAATCCATTGAATAGTTTCACACGCGTTTTTGTAATCTTGCATACCAATTCCTAGAAGATGATAATAATTGGGAATTTCTTGATGGAAAATTTTAATATCTTCTTCATGTATTCGAACCCTGCTTAGCACACTTCAATGATGGAGCTGTGAAATCACAGGAAAACATGGTTGCTGTCACAAGTGACTATTCACCTTCACCTCATCAAACAGTGCCACCACCGTGGAGTGATGTGGGAGATCATGCGCACACCTGTGTTGAACTGTCACATCCTCCCACACCACCTACTCTTGAGATTTGAGGATATTTTACTTGCAAGCCTATGTTGGTTGTCATGTGGACTCATTCCCTCGACCTCCATTCTCACATTCTTTTGATCCTCCGGATTGTACTGTCTTGTGTTATCTAATTCCAGTCTCCTCACTTGTCGTGAATGAGGATCAAGATGTCAACGACGTTGGTGTTATGACGCCAACATGTGCCATCATTCATGATGAGTGTGTGTGGGAATCTAAAGAAGAGTCTCTGTGAAGGATGACTCACTTCCAGTCATGCCTCATCCACTTCATCCTGACATCCCTCATGGTTAGGCAATTGCTGATTTCCCCTGTGAAAACCCATTTCCAGATGTTTCTACTTCTATCATTCATAGGACACCTCAAATTCCAGTCAATCATTACAGTGTAGAGAGGACACATATTCCTCAAAAGATCCATTCAATTTGTCATTTATCTTTCTTGAAAACACAAAGGGTGAACATATTTTCTTCTCATCTACCCCTTTTCCTGATTCAAAAAATCATGAGGATGCCGACAAACATCCTGGATTTTTTTATCTTGGTTGTCATGATCTATTCACCTCCTCATCCTATCATGATGTTGATTCAACAGTTTTTAATATATCCAAGACACTGGTCCACGATGATATATCTTTCCATAAGGTTGAAACCCCCCAGACCATCGAGGAACTTCAGCCTGAGCTGATGGCTATGTCAGGTCCTCGATGTCCTGACGTTGGTTTCACTTTCAGTAAGGAAATTGTTGAAACATTCAATGCTCATTATCACTCTTTGCTTTGCACTAAATATCAACCAAACACCCAGATTTTGCTTCCTCCACTTGAACTACACAATCCCATCACTCATGCACTGGAGGAATCTTACATAGCAAGAACACATGCAAAACGCAAGTGGTCAACCTTTCTCACATTTTCTTACATGTCATATTCAAGGGAATCCATACATTCAACATCTACACGTAGTGCAGCACAACACCATGGCAGCTCCACAGAATTCATGTCATGCATTTTCACTCATCTTCGTTCTGTGGTCGCTTGTAAGCTCGAAGTGTGTTTGTCTTCACTGTTACATATTTCTTGTTTGTTGTTTCACACAACTATCTTGTTTGTGAACCATACCTTCACCAACATGGGTCTGTGCCAGTGGCTACATTAGTAGTATAATTTCACGTGAGATGACCCATGCACTGTTAGCTTAGGAGTAGGAGTAGTGTTTGATTTTGAGTTGTTTTCTTGCATTCTTGTTTGCTTACTTTCTTTGTTCGTTTGTTTTTCTGCTTGCTTGTTTTCTTACCTACTTTTCTTTCACTTTTGGTTTCTACTCTTGCTTTGCTTTATTGTTTGTTAGTTTGCTTGTTTCATTTCATAGGATAGTTTGGCAGGAAACCATGTATGACTCTTGGTTATTTGTCATCCTGCTTCTGTATGAAGAACTTGTTACTTCTATTCCATGATACATTGAAGGAAAATGCATAATCTTCGAAGTGAACCTTGGTGAAAACATAATGCTTGCATGCTAACTAGTATCACCTACTCTAGTCGGTTGTTTTTGGGTTAACCCTTGTCAACGCAGTCATGTAGATTAAGGTGAGGGGCGAACTTAACAGGCACGTCAGAGGTATAGTAAAATACTTCTCTACTGGAACAACCTCTTATTCTCTCAATAGGTCGGGATCCATCTTTCACCTCTGAAATTAATAAGTGTTATGCACAATTACAAAGATAAAAAATAAAAGTGAAAAAAGTTTGAAAAAATGAAAATGAATAAGGCGAAAGAAGAGAAAGGCTTCTGCTGGTAGCGGAGCAACAATGGAGATGAAACTAAGACTTTGATGACTATACTACTTGTGCACCAATATACCCCTCAACTCCAATTGAAACAACTATGTTGCCTTGGCCTGGAATGTGTGTCAATCGACCAAGAGCTTGGAAGATGACACATGTTACAATCAAGCTAGTGTGGAAACCAAGAGGAGTTTAAAACTGCGCAATACTTCTGGAGGTGTTAGACTTTCTTTTCACAAAAAGGGTCCATTTAGAGAGCTGGAGGTCTACCATTGTCTGGCCAAGTGTTGTAGTGGCTACAACACCCCTACAAAATTTTTCCTTAGCTTCTTTTTGGAGCCTCCCTTCCAACCTTCACAGTAGCTTGCCTTGATTCATCAAGTTCACAAGGTTTAGTGTTTTTCTTGCATAAAGGCATCCTGTTGATCACAACTCAATGCTTTGCCCTCACAAGTTGATCACCCAAACTTGGTCGAGCATATCCCCAAGAAATTACATAATCCTTGAGGGAAACTAGCCTCTACTCTAGAAATTGTGCAATACTAACTTGCAGCCTGTTGGGTTCCAAAATTGCGTAATTCTGGCAGTCAACGCTCAGTGAAAATTGCTCAATTTTCCCCAGCAAGGTTGCTCACCCCAAAATTTGCGTAAATCTAGGTAGCAGTCAGCTACTCTACCCAAAAATTGCACAAATCTCTTGGCCAGTCAGCCCAACTCCTAACCATAAATGCACATTTTCTTCAACTATTCGAACAACCTCTTGCATGTGTAGCTGAGTTGATCGGTTCCCCCTGGGACCGAGAAAAATAGACTTGCATGCATGGGCTACTTCTCCCAAGGCAGCATGCAAAGAAATCCATTGTTTCAATGATCTATGTTTAACAGTTGGATGTTGCATGCAAGGCTCATTTCAGAAACCTCCCACCAAGTGTCGCTTTCCCTGTATTTATGGCATGCATGTCACAACCTCGTTGTTATCAAAACTCATCAACCAAACAATGCAAAGCTCATTCCTCACATCAAACTTGTAGATCTGACATCCTGCATCACATCTAGGAGTAGTTGGCATGTTCAACTTAGTTGTTTTGGGGTAAGCCTGCTTTCCACGCCGCGTGTTAAATTTTTGTAGCCTTTTGTTTTTTCTCTTGTGTGAGTATTGTTTGCTTGATTTCAGTGAGTGCTTGTTATTGTCTACATTTATACTAGCTTGTCTTACCACTATTTCAATTTTAGTTGCTATCTCACTGCTATTGAATGCATGAAACTGTTTTTCATGAATGGTCGCCGATTCAGTGACTCGCCTCACCCACATGAATGTTTTTCCATTTTCTGAATCTATCATTAGTCATTTGCATGCATGATCATTCACTTATTCTTACACCCAGTATCACCATGCATTCACACTCACATTCACTTTTAGTTGCCCATCAGCGAGTCTGCACAGCCTCGCCCTAGACTCTACCTCACCAAGAGTCTCACCAAGGCAGCATTGCGCAATCCTGAGAAGGAAGTCTCTATATTCCTCTTAGGAAATGCACATTTCTCCCCAGACACTGTCCTTTAGGATTATTTTGCACATTTTTTAGGGACAATGACTACTGGCCCAGAAAATAACACAATGCAGTCACTAAGCTTGCAACCATTGCCAGCTGAGATTGTGCATTTGACAATTCCAATAGTCAGCAGCTAGACTAGATTGTGCATTACTCAGTTCCAATAGTCAGTTAGTCTCCTAGTAGCCCAAACTGTGGCTTGTGCAGTCTTGGCAATCAGTCTCCCGACCCCCCAGCCGAAATTGCGCAACCTTCATGATCAGTTACACAGGTATGTTGCAAGTCAATCCTCAAGTTCATTTTGGTTTTCGATTGCCAGATTTCTTACCATGAGTGTTTCCATGTCCCCAAGTATTGTAGGTGTTCATCTGCCTCTCAGTAATGTAGGTACAATGGTTTCCAAGGGAGCAGAGTCGAACACACCGTTCAGAGCACACCTGGAGATGCAGTCGATCAAATGTCTATGAGCTTGCCTACTCACAAACATATCAAGTTGTTCATAGACAAGAACATCAAGGTATCACAACCAGCAACATCATGAGCACAACTGAAGCAAACATATCGAACAAAGTGAATGCAGTGAAAACAACGAATGCATCAAAGACAATGAATGCAGTCAACATAATGAATGTCACAAATATAACAAATGCAAGAGGATGGTTTTTGACAACACAGAGGCAAAAAAAGGTTGAAAGATCAAGCAGATCCACTGATGATTCAAGCAACTTTGGAGACTTAGGCTATGAGGTGACAGCGCGACATGAAGGTCACATGAGGATAGAGAATGGAAAAAAGAAGGAGTTGCATATGATGATGCAACAACCCAAGGAAGAACATAATGATGCACAGACAGACGAATGAGTTCCAGTAGTAACATGAACAACAGTGCGCACAACATACACTCAAGGATGAAACTACATGCATACAAGCTAAAGATCCATCCTAGTAGCTGGGATGAAGTAGACATGGTGAGGAGTGTTGTTGATCTCATGCAAGAGATTCAACATCATGCATGTCATTGCGAGCATGCATGCAATCCAACCCATTCAAGACACTCACCAAGGCGAAGACAAGAAGCAAGCCCAACTGGAGCTGAACATGTACTTTGGCAAGTTGATGTGCATGACCACCAGCACACACTTCAAGATAAACATGGACACTATGCATCAGTGTGTTGTTGTTTCAGTCACACCCAAGAAGACCAGGTGTATGTTAGCAGAAAAGTTGGATGAAGGAGCCGAACCAATGCACTGGTTGCAACGGAGGTTAGAGTTCACTTCAGCAAGATGTCACCATGGGGTGCATGCACACCATCATGGACAACCAAGCTTGGCATCATCTCACCACCCTTTCCATCAAAAGAATGTCAAAGAGTTGGTCTCATCACAATGGACCGAGCATCAGTGATGTCTTGCATGGCTTGCTCAAGCCATGTTATCTCACATGAATTCATGTGCATTGTAATGTAACATCATGTCATGTGTAATTCAAGTATCAATATTTGGATGTAATAGTCATAGAGTAGATGAAGATTCATGAGGGTAGATGAACTGTCACAAAGGGGGAGGTAAAGGGTCACCCCACACTTTGCTATAACTAGTCCCTCATAACTCATTGTATAGGCTTTTGGTCAGTTAAGCTTCTAATAAGACTATCTTGGAAAGAGCTTGGAGAATATTGTAATGTGCCTTGGCTTATCCACTGCACGAAGCTAGTTCATGTCTCTGGAGGAGAAGGAAGATGTGATTGTAACGTTCCACTATTGGGGCTAGTAGGTTTACATGGATGTATTGTATGATTGGAAATTACACTTATTTATATAATAAGAACCAACACGCTTTCATGCATATCTTGTTAATGTGGTTGGACTATTCCAATTGTTGTAGCAATGTATGTTGTTTAACTTATGTAGTTGTGTATGAACACTTCTGTATGCAATTATATGAATCTTGTTGTAGATGTGCTATTGTTTTAACCATCACTTCCAATTTCTGGACTGACCTTCTTTCCATCTTGGGATGCATCTTTTCTCGTGTTTTCTCCTCCTACCCGAGTACAGTTATAAGCTTCCAAGGGGTGCACTCATCTCAACCCACCTATGTTAGGAACCTCTCATGCACCTTCCTTGACTGACTATAGTGATCAAACCTTGCTACTGACAGAGTTATCTTACTTGCCTTTGTGCAACATTGCAGTCAAGGAATTACTATATGACCCACTTCTGGGACTCGTACACCAAAGGGTCTGAGTTCTAATGAGACTTCTTACTGGGGAGATCCCCTTACATGTTGGCAGATCCTACACTGTCAATAGTTCCATTACAAATGATCAAGTCTTTGGAACTACGAAGCTTTAGAAGATTGATACCAAATAGGTTCTCGGTATTTTCATCCGAATTTATTTTGAATCTTTTATCTAAGTTACCATCTTCATCTAGCCATAGGGGGTCTAGGTTAGGGTTGTTACTTAGGATAGTAGCTTGGCTAGTATTGGTTCTAACACTGAAGTCTCCAAGTAAAATGATATTACCTTCCTTCCCTAGGTTATGAATATCTTGTTCTACAGTATTCAAGAGGTATTTCTTATCCAAGTTGTTTTTTTTATAGGAGGTAGAGTTAATAGGAATGAAATAATAGATTGCAATGAAAATCATATTGGTTTTAGAATCATAAATTTCAATCCAAATGTATTGATTGATGGGATAAATTTTGTCAAGTTGAATGTGAGAAGAAACTTTATTATTTATATAAAAATTTATGCAACCAATACTTGGATTCATGAACCTTTTAAGCCTGGATATTTCCTAAGAATATCTAATTTATGGTCATTACAACTTACCTGTAATAACCCTGGTAAAAAAATCATGTAAAAAAAGATATAAGACCAAGGTCATGGGATACGTATTCCAATCTAAGTGTGGGTGTTAATTTTGTTTATTAGGGCTAAGGAAATTAACAAAGGAAATAACAAAGGCTTTGGAAAGGCATGAGGCATTAATTGTCATTTTATTTATGAAAAAAATGGAAATTATGAGAAAACGAAAGTGAAAGGTCATAGGTTGCATTTGAGGAGGAAAATGAAGGAAAATAATGGAAAACTGAAGAAAATATGTGCCTGATTAATAAAAATCCTTATGGGGATAAGCTTGTAACCTTCTATTGGTTTTTTGGAGCTCTCTCTATATACTCTCTCACTCATACTCTTAGACACTTAGAGTTTTCTTGGAGCACTTCAACATTGCATCAAGAAAAGAAAAGAATGTAAGAGGAAGCAAATATCAAGGAAGGAAGAGTAGTATCAAGCAGCTACAATGGGATTATTTGTAGGTATCAAATTGCATGTGTGATTTCCTTGCTAGATTTGGAATT
Organism: Pinus taeda; assembly: GCA_000404065.3. Classification (NCBI taxonomy): domain Eukaryota; kingdom Viridiplantae; phylum Streptophyta; class Pinopsida; order Pinales; family Pinaceae; genus Pinus; species Pinus taeda. The sequence continues at coordinate 57,319 of APFE030981445.1, forward strand.
CACGGTACATGCATGTGTATATTTGCTTCTCTTGTTGTCATTGGCATGGATTTTTCTAGGTGTGACAGTGTCTTCTAGCATCGCTATTCCATTATTGGATAACTATGATGTGATAGGGTTCTCATGTTTTGGTTGAGCTAGTTTCCTGGATGGATTTGAAACTAAGTGAGGTGGTCTCTGAAAGAAATAACACATGTCCTAGTGATCACTAAATTGGAATGTGGACTTCAGTAAAGCCTTGTCCTAGTAACCCCTGAACTGAATTGTGGGTTATGGTAAAGCTAGATCTTATGTCACATCAGTGGGCCTATGAATCCTCGACTAATGGATGGTGTGATATATGTAAATCCTAAATGTGGTTGCTCTCAATCAATCCTAGGAATCCTTGGCCAGTGAATGGCAGGATATACAATCAAGCTTGGAGGGTGGAATATTCATTAGGCTTAGTGATCCTATACCATGGAATGGCAGGATGTATGGTAAATCATAGATACTAAGAGACATGAATATTCATCATAGTGTAGGTGGAGAAATTTAGTGGCATCAATGCTTGTTTAGGGCTTAGTGATTTGATGGGGATTGTGGTAAATCCTAGTTCTATTGATGAGGGTGGGGTGGTTTAGCCTCAGGAATCCCTAGTTGGTTTCTGGTTATGAGTTGTACACTCGTGCTTGTAATATGGCACAGGAGTGATTGGCTGAAAGAAAGATTTGGTTCAACCAATTTACAATTGGGTGCTACATGGAAGTCCCAAACCTGGCTGGCCTTTGCATTCATCAATTAGAGTTCCTTTCCCTAGTATTTTATGAGAAAATGTATTGGTTCATATGTGGCATTTATGGTTGTTGTATCCTTCTTATTTCTATTGTTTATCTGTTGGTTATGAGAATGTTTTATGATAGTAATGATGTATGGGTCTCATCATGTTTTGATTCGTAAATTAATGAAAAATGAACATATGTCCTAATAGATGATAATACACCTAATTTGATAAGTCATTAATGCTTCTTAGGGATTCTCAGCTAAGTATGAGACTCATATGCTCATATCTGTTGTTATGACCTATAGATTGCATATATATGTCATGTTTGAGAAAATACTTGTCATAGCTAGTAGGGGTCAATTCAAGTATTTTTTCAATTATTTGCACTATTATCATTGTTTCGATGTTATATTACATATATGAAAGTTTCATGAATTTTTTAGTGGTCTCTTGAGACCTAGCCTTGAAAAAGTGGCATAGAATCTTGGGTCACTAGCTCAGAACTAGTTCAAAAGATATGCATTTGTTGGCATGCCCTTGTTGTAGGAGTGACTAGAGGGTCACACTAGCATGCATGCCCATCTCATGGTAGCGATTAACACCCTAGGTTAGTAAATGTCAAGTTACCTTAGGGATTTGTCACCTGGAAGGTTTGGTTGGCTCTTGAAGGTTTTGTAACATGTGTAGAAGGTTAGATTGGTTGTGTGTTTTTGGTTCCACTTCCTTAATTGTACATGGGGATTTCAATGAGATCGAGTAGCTTACCCCAACGAACCGGTTAAATTGGGTAAATGTGGGTGGAAGTTGTCATAGATTGGTATCAGAGCATCGTTCAACAGTTGGATTGAATGGACAGAATATGTTTTTTATGGATACATGTTAGTTGCATATGTGTTCTTTATGTTTTTAGACTATGTTGTTGTTATGTATGCATGGTGGTGGTCATTGGTGTTGTTGTGTCTCCATGTGGAGGTTGATGATATTGATGTTGGGATGTGTTTGTCATGAATGCATGTCGGTTGTATATGCATTTTTTATGCATGACAATGTCTATATGTTGTTATGCATGCATTTCCAAGGTTATGTTTGTCGTGCATGAAGTCATTGTAGGCATATTAGGTCACCATGATTCTATTGGTATGTTATGATTCTAATGCATTAGACGAGATAGTGTAGGAGATGCAGATCATTAAAGTGACCGCGCAACACTTGACTTCAGGGTAAGAGCATATCGTCATATAGGTTTCTATATTTGGCATGAATTTATGTGGTTAATGGTTGTTATAATCATTAGGGTTACTTATATGCCTATAATTATATTATTATTATGGTTACATATATGATAAATTTTAGCTGATTAGTGTAGTCATATGCACATGTGTCAGATAGTCATGAATGATAGTAACCTATTGGCATATGCATTATGGTCATATGCTTGATGATTATGGTCATTGCAGTTGAGGTCTTTGTGTTATTATGTTTTGTGCTAATTTGGATTGACCTATACAAATGATCATGTTATGACATTCATGTATGAGTTAATATGTTGTGATATTATGTCATACTAACCTAATATGGTGGTGCGTATGTCTTTGTTATGCATGAGTGACAATTGTTTATGAGCTGATGATGTGAACCTATTATCTGGTTACTGTTATGGATATCATGTCCGTATTTATGTTGAGTTGATGTGTTGTGAAGTTATATCATGTTAAACTAGATTAATTGAATAGACAATATAGCCTCCCCTGCAATACATTAAGGTATGAGTCTGATTATGTTGTCTATTTGATGGTTGAGTATTTATTATGTCATATAGTTTATTTATTTAACATTTTATGTTTACAAGTTGTTTGAATGTTTGATTAAGTGCATGATATGAGTATGTGTCTGAAATATTTCACAAATGAATGGTCTTGTCTTAAGATGGTTGTAATAACACATTATGGATTGAGACAACTGATATGTACTTGAGTGTAAGTGTGCACTAGTTATTATATTATGATTTTGACTATTAGTTGATTATGACATGGTTGTTAGTCTTGAAATAGGTTTATTTCAATTAATATACATGATGTTTTGATAGTTGAAACATGTGTAAATAGTTGCCGAGAAAGATTCTTCGTATTAGCATGAAAAGGTAGTAGTTGAATTTTTTATATAACTAACAATGAGGTGATGTGACATTACATAATAACACTTGATTTCAGCAAGGTGAAAAGGTAAAAGAAGATAATTGGGTGAGGATTCCTTTCGCTATGTTTGGAAAACACAATTCCAAACAAATGAATGCTTTGAATACAAGAATTCTTATTAACCTATAGTTTGTCTAGCATTATGCTTTGAATGGGTTGAGATTTCCCTTTGAAGTATTTGGAACCATGGGGTTCAGTCATGGTGTTTGTTTTAGTTTTTTTTCTTTCGGCCTTTTCTGATTTGTTTGCGCTTGATTTGTAGTTTTGTTTATGTTTGGTGTATGGCCATACCATTTTCGTTGTGGTGTTGTATTGCTATTGGTATTAATGGTTTTCTTCTTGTTTGTGTTTGATTCTTGCCTTTTATGTTTGTCTTGGGAATTGGTTGGGAAAGAGGAAAGTTAATGAAGATTGGGGAGAGTTGTGTGATACCTAAAAGGTGATGTAAGGCTCGAATTAAGCTTGATGCATGTATAATGGCAGTCGAAGCCAAGAGTATGACAACCAGCTGGATTGGTTGGGTCCATTGGTGTAAATGGATAGTGGTAGGACAATCATGAGAAAGAGATTAGGAAAGCTAAAGTAAAGGGATTTGCTGGAGTTGATGCCCTAGCTATATTGGGAACTATTGTTATTGATGGTGTGCATGTGATGAATGGATAAAGGGATTTATCTTAGCCTTGACCTTATGATATATGGTAATTATGTTGTGATCATGATTATGCTGGTGTCTATATATGCATACATGTATGTATGTCTGTGTGTCATGTCTGACAGGGCCATCATGGATCATGATTGTTTTATGCTAATTTTTATATATATGTATATATGTACGTATCTATTTCACTATCTGACAGGGTTGTCAGGGATCATTCTTGTGGAATAATGATTGCTTATATAGGTGAATGGCATGAAGAGATTTTTGGTCTTACGGGGAATCAAGTGGGAAGAGTAGTCCTCACTAATATGAAAGGTCAATATCATGTCATTATGAGTTGATATTATGTGCTTATATTATCTTTATGTTATTGATTGGCTATTCTGAGGGATACATTAGCAAAATGAATGAAGTGAAATCTGCAACATGCTAGGGCAAGCATGGATAGTGGAAAGACACTAGAAGTTGGGTTGCTTGGTAAAGACGATGAAGTCTTAGGATGTGCAGTACTCATGTTGTGTACCTATAGCTTATGTAGTATTGTGTACATATGATGTTTTGTTCATGTTGTATATATGGTGTTGTGTTTATATTGCATATGCATTGATGGGTATAAATGGTACTATGTACATGTTGGATACGTGGTGTGGTGTACATATCATATTGTGTGCATGTTGGATATGCGGTGTTGTGTGTATGTCGTACATGTGGTGCTATGTACATATCATGTTGTGTGCATGTGGTGTTGTCTACATGTGGTTTCATGTATATGTTGTATAGGTGTTGTAGTGTACATGTGGCATTGTGTACACATTCGGTAGGTGGTGTCATGTATATGTGATGTTTTGTACACATTATGCAGGTGGTTTCATGTACATGTGATGTTGTGTACAGGTGGTACTATGTACATATTGTACATGTGATAATGTTGTACATGTCTTATTGTGTGCATGTCGTACATGTGGTGTTGTGTACATAGATACTACATATGTGCATTGCGTAGTTGTAGCATCATGACATGTGTATCCATTGTGTTGTACTATGCATACATATGTGTATTGTGTTGTACACTAGATGTAGGAGTATGTATTGTGTTGTGTTGTACACTAGGTGTAGGCATATGTGTCGTGATGTATATCAGGTATATGTGTATTCATTATGCATTGTCATATGTTGTGTGTCGATGTATGTGTTGTGATGTACATTGTGTATTTGTATCTGATTGAGGAGAAGCAAAGGCATTGGGTTCTTGCTAGGTGTGGTAACCAATCGGGTATGTGTACAGAAAGAACAAAGGAAGAAGTAACACCAATTAAAGGATAAGTATTAGTATTTTATTTTATCTTTATTATACATATGATCTATGATTATGATTTTTGATCGTTACATGTGATCTATGATTCTGGTTTATGGTCATTGCATGTGATTAATGATCTTCATCTATGACGTGATGTGTTTATACATGATGATTTGATCAAACAACTACTTTGACTTGTTGTGAGAAGAAGTAAACATAATTGCAAGTATTCCTTGTTGACAGGCCACCAATGAGATATGATTTGAATTTATTTCAATTCATTTTGATTCTAATGGAAATTATGTGCTTGATATAGGAAAGAATGGAAATTCCTGGTTTGGATTGTCGAAACTGATTATAAGAAATAGAAGCAGCATTAAAGGGAATTGGAACATGCATTAGTATATTGGTAAATTTCTTCAGAAGAAGGGTCATTATGGAACATTGGTGCCAAATAGTGTCTGTTGATTTCCACGAGCATGTTATGACCAATAGGATGATTTTCTAGCAAAGATATGACTTGGTTTTTCCAACTTCCGATGAGACGAATCCTTGCCAAGGGATGGATTTCCTAATATAGGGGATGTACAGGAACTTGGAAGGTGAGTGACATCACAAAAGGGGGTGACAAGATTGCCTGAGGGACTATGTAGTAGAGAAGGGAAGGTTGGCGATGGATTTATTTTGTTCATTAGCATTGCCAGATGGAATTAGATGCACAATGAGAGTGTTCCCTAGAACAACGAGTCAGTAATTTTTCACTAAGAGGACAAGTGGTGTAGGATTGTAGCACGGTACATTAGATGAAAGCTTGAATTTAACAGTGGATTTTGGATTTCCTAGAAGGAGGTGAATCTCATTATTACTTTTGAGGGTGGAGGTGTAAGCCTATATATTCTCTTGTTGTAGATGCAAGCATCATATCCTTTTATTTTATGGTTGAGAAAATGTGCATATGTGTATATGTGCATATTATTGTAAATATTGTATTAATCTAGATTTATAACCTCCATAACCGGTATGAATATTTCTTGGTTGAAGGAAATGTGCATAAGTATATGTGGTTATTGTAAATACCATAATGACTTATGTTATAAAGCTCCAATAAACAATATGTTTTTCATGTTTCAATAGTAGTAATTGTAAATATTGCAACGAGTTGTGTTATAAAGCTCCATACACAATATGTTTTGTTTCTAGCAGTTTGTTGGTTTATAGGTGTCACCAAATATCAAGGACGGTGTTCCCCCAAGGGGGAGGGTTCTGTAACAGGCCTAGTAAAAAATTCATGTAAAAAATGTATAAGACTAAGCTCATGGGACACATATTCCAAGCTGAATGTTGGGAAAAACATCCTAGTGTTGGTTTTCATTTGGTTTATTGTGGCTAAGGAAACTGGTAAAGGCAATGGAAAAGGCTTTGGAAAGGCATGAGGCATTAATTGGCATTTTATTTATGAAAATAATGGAGATGAGGAGAAAAGGAAGGTGAAATGACATAAGTTGCATGTGAGGAGTAAAATGAAGGGAGATAATGGAAAATTGAAGTAAATAGAAGCCTCATTAATAAAAAGGATTCTGAGGATCAGTTTGTAACCTTTTTCAGTACAGTTTTGGAGCTCTCTCTCTATTCTCCCTCTCTCTCCCATACTCTTGGACACTTAGATTTTTCTTGGATCACTTCAGCATTGGATCAAGAAAAGAAAAGAATGCAAGAGGAAGCAAGGATTAAGCAAGGAGAAGTAGGATCAAAGAGCTACAAGGGGATTCTTTATAGGTATCAAATTGCATGTGTGATTTCCTTACTATATTTGGCATGTATGGTACATGTATGTGTGTATTTGGTTCTTTTGTTGTCATTGGCATGGGTTTTTCTAGGTGTGACAATGTTCTTTAGCCTTGCCTTGCCATTTCCAGATGACACTAGTGTGTTGGGGTTCTAATTTTTTGGTGGAGCTAGATTTATAGATGGATTTGAAACTGAGTGAGGTGGTCTCTGAAAGACAAAATGTGGACTAGTGATCCCTAAATCAGGTTGTGGATTATGGTAAAGCATTGACCTGGGAACCCTAGAACCGAACTATGGGTTGCGGTAAAAATAATTTTGTGTTACCTCGATGGGCCTAGGAATCTTTGAATGGTGAAAAAAATGATATATGGTAAATCCTAGAGGTGGGTTCCCCTGATCAGGCCTACGAATCCTTGGCCAATGAATGGAAGGATATATGGTAAATCTTGGAGGGTGGAGTCTTGATTAGGCCTAGGGATCCTCGACCATGGTATGGAGGGATGTAAGGTAAAGCCTAGATACTAGGAGATGAAAATTAGTCATGGTGTAGGTGGAGAAATCTAGTGGCATCCATGCTTGTTTAGGGCCTAGTGATTTAGTGGTGATTGTGATAAAGCCTCATTCTATTAATGAGGGTGGGGTGCTTCAGCCTTAGGAAGACCTTTTTGATTTCTAGTTATGAGTCTCACATTCATGCTTGGAATATGCCACGAAGATGATTGTTTGAAGGAAAGATTTGGTTCATATAATATATGGCCGGCGGGTAAGTGACTGTCCCAAACCAAGTTGGCTTTTGCATTATTTAGTGAGAGTTACTTTCCTTGATACTTTATGACCAAATGTATTGGTTCATATGTGGCATGTATGGCTATTATATCCTTGTCATTTTTGTTGTTTATGTGATAGTTATGAGAATGTTTTATGATATTGATGATGTATGAATCTGATCATGTTTTGATTTGTAAATGAATGAAAAATGAGCACATGACCTAATAGATTATAATGAAGCTAATGTGATAAGACATCAATGATTCATAGAAATTATAAGATAAGTATGAGACCCCTATGCTCAGATATGTTGTTATGACCTGTAGAATGCAGATTTGTGACATGCTTGAAAAACTTCCTTTCATGGCTAGTAGTGGTTAGATCAAGTCTATGTTCAAGTATTTGCATTAGTATCATCGTTGCTGGAAATAATATTGAGAGGGGGAGTGAATCAGCATTATCAGTTCAATAATTTTTTCATTTACCAAATAGATCTATATACGCTACTTTTCTGAAGTGAACTAGCATGTACATGCTACTATTATTAGAGAAACTAGCCTATACCCAGAGAACTTATGATTTAATCAATTTATCATGTGTTGCTCTTTAAGCAGTGAAATAGTAATTTGTTAAACAGTGCAATAAAACCATAACAAACAATCACACATAAGCAACACACACGAACACCATGATTTAAGGTGGAAAACCAATGTGGGAGAAAAACCACCTATTGTTGTCATCTTTATCTTATTTTAATAATAAGAAAATTTGTTTACAATATTGTACTAGTGCAGACTCATACTAGTATGCATGCACCCACCTATAGAAGGCTACAACCTTCTCTTGTTTTCCAGCTTCTACTGGAAGGGATCTGCAACCCCCTAGCTTTTGCACTAGCCAATGTATTTACTAGTATGTATGTGCCAGCCTACAGAAGGCTACGACCTTCTCTCTTCTTCCAAGGACCACGTTTTCATAAATTTTCAAACTGGATTCTCTTGGCACACAACAATATACATGGAGGCCTCGTTTCCTCGAATTTTCATACTAGACCCATCAAAACATTGAAACTACATCAACCAATAATCAATTAATCTGAACAGTCAGATCACTAGTCACATGATCCTGATCCAACATTGAATTCGAAGTGCACAAAATATTTCAAATCAAATCACAAACAAAGCCCCTGCAACATAAAATATACTTCAAATAGAAGTATTCGTTAGAAACCCTTTCACTTGCACACCTTGGCCGATCTTCTCCTCCTTATATAGTTTTAGGCATTTCTCAATACCTTGGACCAAAACCACTTAGGACCCATGGTATTCTTGGATAGGATCAAATAGTTGTTACTCTGCTCAATATTGTTGGCTAATACCATGGTATTGACCCTTGGTATTGTCTATTCTTGAATTTCCTTTATTTTCCAGCATATACGTGCTTTTCTTCTTGTGAAAGTGTGTGTATATGTATACACTCTTTTTGTTCTATGAACCAGCATGTATAAGTTGTTTCGACTAAGTGGACTTGCGTATACATCTTAAACTACTTTTCATCATCCTCTACCTTCAACTTCTTCATTCTGATTAGTAGACTTTAGTTCCATCTTCTTGTTCTTTTGAACCAAAGACCTGTTACATATGAATGGACTTGTTACACTATCGGTTTCCTTTCATCAAAACTAAACTGACCTGTGAGTGAGTTACCATCAAGGACAACAGTTGTATCATAATTCCAACAATATCCCCTTTGGACTTGATGGCAACCATGCTGGCGTTGATTACTGGAAACTGTAGAAACTATTAGAGATAACAAGAAACACCAAAATACTCTCCCCCTTTGACATCAAGGGCAAAGGGTAGACCAAGCTATTATCCCCCTATTATGTTGTCCATGCTCCCCTTGGGTACATGCCATGTCTGCAGAGATATGTTTCAAAATAATAGCATGACTCTATAACTTAGCTAAGTGAATATTACCTCCCTATGACCAATGCCTAATACATACATCAATCACCCAACCAAGTGGGGATACACCATATTTGACTCATCCACCCAACCAAGTGGGGATATACCAATTGTTTATAAATGACAAAAATACATCATCCATCCCATCGAAAGTGGGGATACAAATTACATCATATGTCCAATAGGACTCATTCAAATATAGACCATGATAGAAGAAGTCATATCACAGCCTAGATCCTTACATGACTTCTGCAACAAATGATATGAGTATCTGAAGCCCTATCTGAACTCAACAACCATGATGCCAAAAATGTAGAATGTGTTTGAAGGTTAATGCTCCCCCTAAACCTATGCTACCTATGCATTATCAAAAAGTCATTCATCAAGGCATCTTTATCAGTCAGATAAAAATGAATGAACAAAGCATATCGTAAGACTGTAATCATCAATATTAGACAGAGCACCCATATCAGAGTCTAACCCATAGTTTTTGTATTAAAAAAATATATACACTCCTTCAACCACAAAAACCCACATGCATACGTGACTATACTTCATGAAACCTATATTTAATAACCTTCCTTTGAAAACTGGATTTAACAACAGGATGATGTAGCAACTGCTCCCAGATTATGTTTGAGATATTCAAATCTTTCTCTGGGAAGAAATTTAGTGAATATATCAGCAACCTGTTCTTTGGAGGGAACATACTCCAATTTAACCTTTTTTTTCAAGCACTTATTCTCATAGAAAATGGTACTTAATGGGTATGTGCTTGATCTTGGAATGACATGATTTTTTGAAATACTGATGGCACTTGTATTATGACATAGAATGGAGATTAGTGTAGTACATGTCATCTGAATGTCTTGCAATGTTTGCATCATCCAAAGTAGTTGTGTGCAGCAAGATGCAACAACCACACATTCTACTTCAGCTATAGATAAGGCAATCAAAGTTTTTTTCTTGTTGAACCATGACACTAATTGAGAACCCATCTAGAATGAACCACCACTAGTGTTCTTTCGATCATCAAAATTCCCTGCCCAATCTGCATCTGTATACACATGAAGAGTAAGGTCTGTATCTTTAGGATAACATAGTCCAATGTTCTGAGTTCCTTGAAGATATTTGAAATTATTTTGACTACCAGGAGATGTGGTTCCTCTAGATTTGCTTGGAACCTTCCAACAATTCCTATTGCATGCATGATATCGAGTCTGGTACTTGTTAGATAAAGCAGACATCCAATCATAGATCTGTAAGCTCGTTGGTTTACTGCTAGTGGTTAATCGTTAGAACTGAGATTACATCTTGTTTCCATTGCAGTACATACTAGTTTAGAATCTTCCATTCCATACTTCTTCAAGATCTGCTTGAGATATTTTGTTTGTGAAAGAAAGATACCATCTTTTGTTTGCTATACTTGTAGACCAAGAAAATTAGTAAGTTCACCAAGTAAGGACATTTTAAATTCTTGCTGCATTACAAAAGAAAATTTCTGAGTAATCGACTCTTCATTGCTACCAAAAATGATATCATAAACATAAAAAGCAATAATTAGCAGTTTATCATTTTCAATCTCTATTTATAAATTATTACCTGTAGAAGCTTTGTGAAACCTTGTTGTTGTACATATCTGTCAAGGCGGTAATACCAAACCCTTGGAGCATATTTCAGACCATAGAGAGCCTTTTTGAGCTTGCGTAAATGTTTTTCATAATTTTCAAGAATGAATCCTTCTGGTTTTTCAATATAAACTTCTTCTAAATCTCCATTAAGAAAGGTTGATTTTACATCCATTTGATATACTTTTAATTTTTTAAAACTAGAAAGAGCAAGAAACATCCTTATGGCTTCAAGCCTGGCAACAGGTGCAAAAGTTTCTTCAAAATATATACCTTCTTTTTGATCATACCCTTTACAAACAAGTCCTGCCTTGTTTCTAATAACTTTTCCATTTTCATTCAGCTTATTCTTGAATATCCATTTTTTTCCTATAACATTTTTATCATGAGGTCTAGGAACTAACTCCCAAGTATCATTCTTTTCAATTTGGTCAAGTTATTCATCCACGGCCATGACCCAAAATTCATATTTGCAGGCATCATTTACATTTTGAGGTTCTGCGGAGGATATAAGTAATTCTAGATAGCTTGAGGTCCTTGTAAGAGTTGTTCTTGTTTGTACTCTAGACCCTCTTTCTACTAGAATTTGAGATTCTGAATGATTCTTCTGAACATACCTTGATGGAGTCCTTTCCTTGTCTATTGTATCTTCTTCTAGTGCTTCATTGGTTTCTTTTTTTATATCATTTTGATTTGATGCAGGAAAACATTCCCCATCTTCCTCATTGTCATATTCCTTTGTTGATTTCATTTGTTCTAGATTTCTCCATGCTTCATCAATTCCAACATCAATGCTTTCAAAAGTTTTCTGAATTCTTTTAATATAACATTTGTATCATGTACTTCTAGATGCATAACCAAGAAGAATTCCTTCGTCTTCTCTAGGTTCAAACTTACCAAGTTTTTCATCAGCCATTTTGATGAAACATTTGCTTCCAAAAACTCCAAAGTGTTTTACAGTAGGAGGCTTACCTTACCAAAGTTCATATGGAGTTTGATTGTTATTTACCAGAACATTCACTTTGTTAAGAATAGTCATGGCAGCAAATGCAACTTCACCCTAGAAGGTTCCAAGAGTTCCATATTGATCAAGCATAGCTAAGGCTATTTGTTGAATTGTTATGTTCGTTCTTTCCACCACGCCATTTTGCTGAGTTCTTGCGATGAAGAATTTCCTTTTCATTCCATGTTATTCACAAAAGTCAAAAAATTCATCTGATATGAATTCTCCCCCTTGATCATATATTAGACATTTTATTTTTGATCTGATTCATTTTCAACTAAATCTTTGAAGGCTTTAAACTTTTCAAATGCTTCATCTTTATGCTTTAGTAGATCTATCCAACACATCCTGGAAAAATCATCAATAAATAAAATAAAGTGTTCTCCTCCACGAGGTGACTTTTTCCTCGTTGGAACACATAAATCATTATGGACGAGTTCGAGAGCCTTACTTGTTGATCCTTCTTTTTCATTGAAGTGAACTCTAGATTTCTTACCAACTTGACATGGTTTACATATGGTGCTTTTTGGGATGTTGATATCTGGTAGATCACAAACTGCCTTGAGCCTACATGCTTTTCTTATTTGAGAAAAGCTTAGATGTCCTAATATTCTATGCCATAGCCAGTTTTCATCTATTTTTATTATATATCATTGTTTTTGTCCTCGTTTGAGTATGTATAAATTATTTTAAGTTCTTGTAACTTTGATCACGAACTTTCCTGTATCAAACACACGAACCAGACATCCGTTTGATCGAAACACAACTTCATTTCCTTGATCACACATTTGACTGATATTCAATAGGTTATGCTTTAAACCATCTACATACATGACATTTCTATCTTTAACCTTTTCTTTGAAGAAAACAGAACCTTTACCTTTAATGATAGCTAGAGTGCAATTTCCAAATGAGACATTCTTTTCCCTTTCTAAAGCATAATATTAATGAAGTTTCTCTTTATCACCTGTCATGTGTTTGGAGCATCTGTTGTCGATGTACCATTGATTTTCTTTCCCTTCTACATACAGAGCTATGACACATCTTTCTGATTGAGATTCCTTATTTCTCCATATATTGGGATTTAATGATGTTTTCTCCTCTTCAAGTGTTGGTCGAAATTTGTTCCTACATTCAGATTCTTCATAACCAAATTTGTTAGAAATCAAGCATTCTATTTCATTTTGAAGAGGTGAAAAGTTACTATACAAACTTTTCTTGATTCTTTTTACACTCCTTCGATTTCGTGCTTCTTTAGTCATGATGGTTTTGTAAGCAACACATTGAGCAGCCTTATGCCCAAAGTTATGACATGAAAAACATTGCCCATTGAAGAAATTTCTATGATCATAGAATCTTTTGGCATTGTTTACCTGTTGGTTGAAGATTCTACTGATATTCATCCTTGGAGTAAATTGAGTATGATTTATTTGATGAGTAATTTTGGGCCTTTGTTGACAATTAACATACTTTTCACTAGTCTTTGCTGCAACACGATAGCTTCTGGTGGAGGCTGATACCTCTTGCTATTGAGATGATTCTTTAGTATATCAAAGACCTGTCTTTATCATAGGAGGATGTTGAAGTTCGATGATTTCATTTAAAGTTTTAGATCCTTTCGCAAATCTAAGATTAAGAGATTTTGTCTTCTCAAGTTCTTTTCTTAGACCCAAAATTTCACATTCTAGATATTCATTGTGTTTTCTCTTTGAGTGAGTTGATTTGTCGACGTATCTATGATCATATTGTTTTCTTCTAAGTAGATTTTGAGTTTTGTGATTTCTTCAAGAAATTTTTCGTCTTATAAGTCATCCAAAAAATCATCATTGTCAGAAGCCATGAGTAGTCTATAACCTTGTTCAGTTTCATCTTCATCACTATTGGATTAACCATCACTATCTTCATGCGTATAGTAACTCCTTTTATTGAAAACCTGTTTTATATTTCCTTTTGCGTATTCCTTTCCCTTTTCACATTAATCTTTAGAAGGAAATTTGGCAGGATAATGGCCAACTCTACCACAAGAAAAGTATTTGAATGGTAACTTACCTCTGAATCTTTCGAAACTTCGTTGAAGCTTTTTGAAAAAATTACCTCATCTTCTTCTTCTGAGATGTATCCTGGTTCATTGTGCTCTCCCTTTTCTTTTCCCTTTGCTGAAGCTCTAAAAGAAGATTCTCTCATATCTGATGGACCTCCTGTCCTCATTTCAAAGGCAGTTAAGATTGCATGGAGTTGAGTCACAGTAATAGTTTGAAGATGCTAGTTTTCTTCTATGGCAGACACTTTTGACTCAAATTTAGAAGAAAAAGATCTCAAAATTTTCTCAACTAAAAGTAGCTACCTTTATCTCTTCACCCAGATTCTTCATATAGTTAACAATTTCATCTATATGTAAAAGGTAACTATAAACACTCTCATCACTATGCATCTTAAGAGTTTCATACTGAATTATGATAGTTTGAAGCTTAACACGTTTTACTTGAGAGTCTCCTTTGTAGCTCTAAATGATTTTGTCCCATATCTCTTTGGTTGTCTTGAGTTGCATGACTTTGACAAACTATGATTGTGACAGACTTCCCAATAATGTATTGCCATCTTTGGCATTGGTTTTGTATAATTTCTTACCTGTAGAGTCTGTAGGTAGTGCTATTGGAAATTGATATCTTCCTTCCACAATTTCCCAAACAACAGCTCCAAGGGAATGAGGATAGGCTTTGGTTCTTATTTTCCAATATACCAAGGTGCTCCTATTGAAGATTGATGGTCAGATAGATCCCATGCCTTCGTGATTATTCATCTTAAAAGATCTTCCTTCAAGCGATCAAGCTTCTTTTGAAGGACCTTCTCTAATAGCAATTGTCAGAAATAATACTGAGAGCGGGTGTGAATGAGTATTATCAGTTCAATAATTTTTTCATTTCCCAAACAGATTTATATATGCTACTTCTATGAATTGAACTATCATGTACATGCTACTGTTACTAGAGAAACCAGCATATGCCAAGAGAACTTATGATTTAATCAGTTTATCATGTGTTGATCTTTAATCAGTGCAATAGTAATTTGTTAAAAATTGCAATAGAACCATAATAAAATAATCACACATAATAAATACACATGAAAAACCACCTACTGTTGTCATCTTTGGCTTCTTTTAATAATAATAAAATCTACTGACAATCTTTTACTAGTGTAGACTCATACCAGTTCCTAGCCATCCACCCACAAAAGGCTACAACCTTCTCTTGTTTTCCAACTTCTACTGGAAGGGATCTACAACCCGCTAGCTCTTGTACTAGCCAGTTTGTTTACTAATATGTAGGCGCTGGCCTACAGAAGGCTACAACCTTCTCTCTTCTTCCAGGGACCATGTTTCATAAATTTTCAAACTAGATTCTCTTGGCACACAATAATATACATGAAGGCCTTGTTTCATCAAATTTTCATACTAGATCCATCAGAACTTTCAAACTACATCAACCAATAATCAATTCATTTGAATAGTCAGATCATTATCACTAGAACACTGTACTGAACCCAGAAACTACGTCATCATTTAGAACCAGTTGTGACATCAAAAATCATGCATCAGAATGTATACGCTACTTTATTGAGCCCAACCTGTGTGTATAAGCTACATTAATCAAACCTACGTATACCTTCAAAACTACTGAGACATAAAACTTTTGAATAAAATTGGTACCAACCAGCAATATACGGAACATCTATTTTCAATTTATAGAGCTTTACACACACAGTAGCAGAGATCACCCTTCTCACTTATATAATCAATCAATCATATATCAAACTCCTTATGTGTTTAGTTTTACATTCAGATCTAAAAATATTTCATTGATAACAATAGTAAAACAATAGAACTAATTAGATAGATCAGTCATATCTAAAGAATAGGCTTTTCTTTTGTATACTCTACTTGTAAGAGTAGAACCTACATGTACACGCGCTTTTACCGAGATGAACCATCGTATAGATCTGCAAATATTAACTCACAACTTCACTATTATTCCAAACTTTAGACAAACTAATATCATGACATTTAAAGAATAAAACATGTGTACGTAATCAGATCTAGCCCAACCAATATCAGATCATTCAATGATAAGTCATTTAAGGTCTCATGATCCTGATCCAACATTGAATTCACCATACACAAAATATTTTAGATCAAATCACAAACATAGCCCCTAAAACATAAAATATACTTCAGATAGACGTATTCCCTAGAAACCATTTCACTTGCACACCCTCGCCTTATGATCCTCTCCTCATAGTTTTAGGCCTTTCTCAATACCTCGAATGAAAACAACTTAGGACCCATGGTATTCTTGGAGGGGATCAAATAACCATTACTCCACTCAATATTGCAGGCTAGTACCATGGTATTGACCCCTCGTATTGTCTCCTCTTGAATTTCCTTGATTTTCCAACATATACATGCTTTTCTTCTTATGAAAGTGCGTCTATACGTATACACTCTTTTTGTCCTGTGAACCAGCGTGTATACACTATTTTGACTAAGTGGACCTGCGTATACATCTTAAACTCCTTTTCACCATCCTTTACCTTTAACTTCTTCATTCTGATTAGTAGTCTTTAGTTCCATCTTCATGTTCTTCTGTACCAATGCCCTGTTACATCTAAATGGACCTGTTACACTGTGGGTTGCCTTTGATCAAAACTAAACTGACCTGTGAGTGAGTTTCCATTAAGGACAACACTTGTATCATAATGCCAAGAATTGTTTTGATGTTACTTGTAATTTTTGAAAGTTTCATGAAGTTATGGGAAGTTGCCTAAGACTAACCCTAAAAACGTGGCATAGAATCTGTAGTCACCAACTGAGAACTAGTCGAAAAAATCCGTAGTCGCTAGCATGCCCTTGTTGTGGTAGCCATTGGAGGGTCCTAGTCACATGCATGCCCATGTCATGGGAGCACCAGAGGATCTAGGTCAGTAAACATCATGTTACCTTAGGAGTTGGTCACCTGGAAGGGTTAGTTGGCTGTTAAAGCTTCTGTAACATGTGTAGAAGGTTAGATTGGTTGTGTGTTGTCAGTTGCACTTCCTTAATTGTACATGGGTAGTTGAATCATATAATCCTAGCCTCCCATCACATTTTACCCCAGCCGAGTAGTTAACTTGCGTAAATGTGGGAGGAGGCTTTTACATTACCTTAACTGGTATTAATATTTGTTTATGTTCAAATATCTATTCAACCCGTGTTGCTTATCTGAGATAGGTTGTATGAATTCGTGATTTGGTTTACAATTGTTCTTCTGATATTTCTAATGTTTCCTCATTGTGTTTCTCTTCTATACTAGAAATTATAAGATTCAAGGCTCTTGTGTGGATCTCATGGTCTAATTCAATTAGTTTGCTAATTTCTTGTTTTAATGGTTTGATATCTGATTTTGTTTTCGCATTACCCCGTGTTGAGTTATTATTTAGTTTTTCTTTTATATTTTTAATCTCATCTCTCAAGGTGTCATTCTCTTCAACCATTGATTCTATGTTTGATTTTTTGTATCCTACCCTTCATTTATTGAAGTTCAGTCTCAAGTGCTATTATTTTATTTTCTAATGATTTATGGTTTTTTTCAAAGCATTTTAGATCATTCTAGTTTAAATTGTCTTTTTCTTTCCTCTTTGTTTTTTTCCTAAAGATTCAATATTCTTGTAGAGACTCTCTTCTATTTGTTTTTCTAAATATTCAATGTACTTGCAGAGAATTTATTGGCCTACCTTTGCTAAAGGAACGGTTAGAGATATAGGGATAAGAACTTAGTTATAGTAAATAAAGCTTATTAAGAGAAATGGAAGAGGGACGTATGCATCTAGTAAGAGATTGTATGTTGCAAAGTTATATTACTGGCCACAGAGTTTGCACATAGATGTACCCACCATGAAGTTCACCATATTTAATAGATGTATAATCGTCGGTGATTTTTTAACATGTAGAGATCATCGTAGATGTTTCAAAGAATACTTTACCACCGAAGAGAGATATCACGTAGAGGCCACTGTATAAATTAGTGTTGAAATGATTTGTCACGACAGAGAGATATGTTTCGCAACTCAAGAGAGATATACCATGCATTGTCATAGACAAGTATTAAAACACCATAGGGACTATTAACCGTAAAGAAAAAAGCCATAGAGTCTTAGGAATATGAGCCATGGGGGTTGTATGTCATTATATCACCATAGAGGCATCACTTGTTTTAAAATTTATACGAGCTACAAAATTAGACGACCAAAAATAAGTACCATTCACACAGAATATGTGCCAAGTCACCATAGAGACTTCGCTTGATATAGAATTTGATTGGATTCACCACTAGTTAAGAACAAGAAATAATAAATGAATATCCAAATATATTATAAAAATAAATATGTTTTAGTAAAATAATGGTAAAAAGGAATAAATAAATAATAACATAATAACGTAATAATTGTGTGTGTATATATATATTATAATATAAATTAAAAGTATATAATAAAACATGTTTGTTACAGAATAAGGCTAAAAAGTAAAATGAATAAAGTACCACCTTAAGAAGAAAAATAAGGAATAAAAGGAGTTTAACGTATAGGGAAAGGCACATTAATTTATATTAAAAAAAGGAAAATATTAAAATAAATACTAACCTAAAATAAAAGAAGTAAAAACAAGTATTAGAATATGAATATCTTATATATATATATAAGAAAAACAAGAAAAAGAGAAATAATTATATTACTTATATTTATAGAATTTAAAATAATAAGGAAACACAAAAAAGAATTAAGCTAAAAACAGAACAAAGGAGGAGAAAACCAGTTACAAAAGAAAGAACCCTAAGAAGAAAGGGAAGGGATCCAACAACTATTTATTTTCTAACCATCATCTCTATTCATAGTATTAGACCTTCTTACAATTTTTATGGTCTTCCTAAACTTTCATTGATGGAAATGATCAATCCTAACAATAACCTAAGATTTTTTAATACATATATGGTGTTTCTTCTTCTTTGCATATTCATCCAATGTCGATGAGAGAGTCCTACCATGTTTGGCGACGACTACGTGCTGAAGAATCCTTTGATTTATGGAGTGGCCAATTTCTCCAATGTAGGGGTGTCCCACAAGAACATAGGATAACATAAAAATCATTCATATTTCTAGGGTCTACTTGGTATTTGACTAGTCGTAAGGAGATCTAAAAGGCATTTAGGGTCCTGAAGTTGGAAAGAACCTTGTGCTTCCTCTAGATCTGAGCAATCTTGGCAGTGGTACCCTAGATAAAGGGATGTTGCACCCTAAAAATCAGATCATTGGGTTCTTTCCGTATCCTTGGACCTTTGGATGCTTTAAGGAAAGCTTTTTAGGAAAGGATATTTAGTGGTCTTCTCAAAAGTATCTCTAGTTTTTATCAATGTGGGTATTCTCAAAATTATGCATAATGGGTACTCGTTGGATGTGGAATTTAGTTTTGCATCCAACAAGTGTCTACACTTGAAATTTGAGTAAACCTATAAGGAGATAGGCCAAAATACAATTAAAAAACAATTTTTCTTCTTTTCCCTCAAAACTATTTACATTTACCTCTTTCTAAATTTCAAATATTTTTATTGGTTTAGATACTATGACATAAAAATTTCATGGGAACTTTTAGGTTGAAATTTCCTGTAATGTTTTACACTTGCTACACAGGAAATGCATGGTAAATAAATTGCCACTAATAGAAAATTCATACAACTTATGTGAAGGATGTATGTTGGGAAAATAACATAGATAATCATTTCAAACGGGAAAGTAAATAAGGGTAAAGTCACCCTTGGAAATCATTGATTCATATTTTTGTGGATAAATGTAGACACCATCAATTGGTGGAAGCTACTATTTCCTAATATTCATAGATGACTACACAAGAAATACATCGGTCTACTTTATAAGGTAGAAAGATGAAGTGTTTGAGCCCTTTTTCCAATACAAGGTTCTTGTTAAAAAATAAAGTGGACACTGCATTAAAGTTTTGAGAATAGATATAGATGGTGAATACATCTCAAATGAATTCAAATTTTTTTGTAGGGAGCATGGAATTCATAAACAATTCACAACAAGATACACACCTTAACGAAATGGTGTGGCAAAAAGGAAAAATAGAAGAATTATGGAAATGTCAAGGAGTATGTTAAAGGAAAATAATTTTCAAAATGACTATTAGGTTAAAGCTTTAGCTTGCACAACATATGTCATAAACAAATGTCCAACTAAAAGTGTGAAGAATTTGATTCCAAAAGAAGTATGTAGTGGAATAAAACATAGTGTCACTCACATGACAGTATTTGGATGTGTCGCATATGCGCATGACCGAAATGAGATAAGAAATAAGTTGGACAATAAGGGGGAGAAATGCATATTTGTTGGCTATAGTGACAAATCCAAGACATATAATCTCTACAATCCAATAGCCAAAGAGTTCATAATAAACATAGATGTACAATTCATAGAAGAGAAAGCATGACATGGAATTTTGTAGAAGATAATTAATGTGGAAACTAGTTTACCAGAAGAAGAGAAAGAAGAACTAGTAGCAATAGGTGCTTCTTCAATGATGACTCATCGTACACATATTCAAGATCAACAAAGTAGTCATCAAGTGACACCATCAACAAGAAATAGGACATTACCTCACATTTAATCATATAGCCCTCAAAGTGCTCAACAAAGACAAAAAAATCCACTTTCTCCAAGTTCAAGATTAGTTGGCAAATCAAATCCATCTTTGGAAAGCACGAGAAGAAAAAAATTAGAAATTTGAGTATTATTTATGAGAAATATGAAGAAGAAAGTACTACACGTTTGACTTCTCTTTTTGATATGTTTTCTAATGTAGATGATCCAATTAATTTTGAAGATTCAGTTAAGGAAGAAATATGGGTAGAAATATTGGATAAAGAAATAGAGGCATTAGAAAAGAATGACAAGTGGTATTTAGTGAATCTTCCACAAGGAAAAGAAGGCACATGTGCATAGTGGGTTTATAAGACCAAAAGTAATGTTGAAGGAAGGATTGAAAGGCATAAATCAAGGTTAGTCGTTGAGGGATACAAACAACAACACAGAAGAGATTATGTTGAAACATTCGTGCTAGTTACAAGAATGGAGACAATGAGGACAATTTTCGCAAAAAAAACACAACATAAATGGAAGGTATATCAAATGGATATGAAATTAGCATTGTTTAATGGAGTTTTGAAAGAGTAAGTGTATGTGAAGAAGCCACCTGGTTTTGTTGTTCAAGGGCAAGAAGGAAAGTTGAACAAACTAGACAAAGATCCTTAAGGGTTGAATCAAGCACCACACACATGGTATAACAAAATAGACACATATTTGTTAGATGATGGCTTCAACAAATGTGATGGTGAGCTGACAATCTACATCAAAGAAAGTGATGGTAAGATTTTAATTATGGTTTTATATATCGATGCTTTAATTTTTAGAGGGAGTGATGAACTCCTCATTGTTGATTTCAAAGAAGTCATGAAGAGTGAGTTTGAAATGACATATTTGGGATTGTTAAAGTATTTTCTAGGCATAGAAGTCAAGCAAATGGAAGATGACATTTTTATTTATCAAACAAAGTATGTAATAAACATCTTGAAGAGTTAAAAAATGTAGAACACAAAGCCTATGCCAACTCAAATATTGATGAGTTTGAAATTAAGGAAGATTGTAGCAGCAACGTAATTCTGACAATATACACAAGTACAGTTCGTAGTTTGATGTATTTTACTCCAACTAGATCTGATTTAGTGTATGCATTGATTTTGATTTCAAGGTTCATGGAGACACCAAATGAGGCACATTGCAAAACATCTAAAATAATATTAAGGTATGTTAATGGAACTAAAGGATATGGCATTTTTTATGCTACAAAAAATGATTTTAGGCTGGTTGGACATGATAACAGTCATTGGGAAATAAGGGTGAAGTATTGAAAGATAACATCAGGTTATGTTTTCCATTTAGGTTTGAGATTCCTTTCATGGGCTTCGAAGAAAAAAACAATAGTTTCAATGTGCATTGCTGAAGCTAAATATGTCACAGCAACCGAGGAAGCATGTGAAGCAATTTGGATGAGAAAATGCTAAAGGATTTAATAGGCCATGAACAAGGAGGAACAAGAAACATTTACTGTGACAACAATTAATCAATTTCATTGTCTAAGAATTCAACTTTTCACGAAAGAAGAAAGCACATTAACACAAAGTATCATTTCGTTAGAGAGTTGATCAACAATAGAGAAATTGTTTTGCAAAATTACAAGTCACAATAAGTGTTTGTAGAAATCTTCACTAAACCATAGCAAGGGAACATTTTTTTTCCCATAAGACTGTTTGGGAAATTTCAATATTAGTAATTGTGATTAAGTGGAAGAGTTGGAAATAATCACAACTAACAAACTAAATGCATTAATAGTGCATCATACCTAGAAGTACTGACAAATCGAATTGTAGATTTTGGTTTTTGGTTGAAATAATGTGAAGTAAATGAAATTATCATTAAGGGATTTTTCAGGTCTAAAAAGGATCTCCTAATGAAATTATAAAGTAATAGTGGAAATAAGAAAATATGATTAGATTCAATCATCAAATTCTAAAGGGAAAAATAGAAAAACTATTTTTTCAACTCGTATTTTCAACTTATCTCCCTGTGTGTTTACTAAAATTTCAAGCGGAAACACTCTTTGGATGCAGAGTTTGATTCCTCATCCATGGAGTACCCATGTTGCATTATTTTGATGGACCCTAATACAATTAAATTGATAAATACATGAAAAACGTTATTTCAATCATGTTTTTTTCATGTACTTATCATTATCCATGTAGCAGGGTCCATAAAAAAATATGTAACATGGGTACAACTTGGATGAGGAATTAAATTTCACATCTAATGATTACTCCCACTCGAAATTTGAGTAAAACCTTAAGGAGATAAGTTGAAAATAGGTGCTAAAAAATAGTTTCATTATTTTTTCTTAATTTTTTTTTTTTTTTTTTTAACTCCAAAAATGGTGAATCATCCCCCATGGTTGACATCATCGTCTTAACTCCTATTGGTTTTCATAAAATTTATTTTGGTTGTACATTTTTCCTATGATGCCCGTTTTAGACCTAAAAATTCCCCTAATCGCATATTGTACAAGCTCTCATATCCTTGCATTATATTCATCAATAAAATTTCCTATAATACTTGCACAGAGTTTGTGCAGCTATGAATGTTTGATTGCACTGAATAATAAGGAGGACATGCACAATAAATATTTGTACGATGCATTTGTTTTAATATATAGTTTGAATGAGTTGACTTTCACGTTAGATAAAATATGAATTCATGTATGTTTTAGATAAGTCATGACATATAATTTTAGTTTTAAGCCTGAAAGTTCTAGTGTTTGGAGCAAAAATTGGTGGGTGCATAAAAACCAGCTTCTACTGCAT
Source organism: Pinus taeda (assembly GCA_000404065.3). Classification (NCBI taxonomy): domain Eukaryota; kingdom Viridiplantae; phylum Streptophyta; class Pinopsida; order Pinales; family Pinaceae; genus Pinus; species Pinus taeda. The sequence continues at coordinate 80,896 of APFE030981445.1, forward strand.
CATATAAAAACATAGTGTCGCTAAATCTCTGTAAAACAATCTTGTTTTCACTATGATACAAGGATTTGAAGTCTCCATTTACATTATAAAACATATATTTCTTTCATAGATAAATAATCAAAGTATATTTATGTATGTGTTCATTCTGGAAATTCAATTCTTATTTTTACCGTGCACTGCTATGTTTTTTTTTTTTACTGCACATTACTCTGGGTTTTGCACTTTGTGATTTTTTTGCTGCATAGTAAACATTTGTTTTTCTCCAATACCTTTTTCATCAACACCAAAGACAAATATATTCTTCTCACTTTTTCTTTCATGAGAAAATGAATGAAAATTCGCCATCATTTCCTTGTGGTTGAACATCTCTTCCCTCCCTCCAAGTCCACTGACCACACTAATGGAATTGTTCTCGCTGCTTCCCATGCCTAAAGAAATATCAATGAATCCAGTACTATAGAAAGCAGTTGTCTTTAGTGAGACTTTTTTGAAGCTTTTCTAGTGGGTTTTTCAGATCTAATTTCTCTAAAATTTGGCAGGAATTTCTTGAAGTCACAAGTTTGATGGGTAACCCCTAGCACAATGGAAGTTCCCTAGAGATTTTTCACGGTGTTGGATCCATATGTAATGTCAAAAACCTAGATTAAATAACACAAATCAAGATTTCACCTCAAATTTTTTTAACAGATTCTGGCACCAAAAAGTCTATAAAGTTGCACTAAAGACAACTCCCTATAGGAATGCTTACCAACACCAACATCATCATTTCCACTATGACTCGTTTCTATTAAAATTTTCATCTACAGAGCTCTATTTATGTAAAGGCACCCACTTTTGAAAACGATGCACCAAATCATCGTAGGTATTTATCAAAGCCTTTGAATTGATGATCCATCGATAACAATGGATAGCTAGAAGGCTGACGTTGAGTTAGCATTACATCTTATCCCGATCTTTTTACACTCTTTGCATACCTAGCCTTTGCACCCTTTTCTATTTTTTTGTCATTATCATGTTTTTTTAAAGAACACATTGAATCAAACAAGAAGGCATCAAAGAAAGAAATGCACCGACAGAAACTATTTTTTGATGGAACCGTCAATTCATATAAAGGACTACATATGAATCACAAAAAAATATTAATTTTATTTGAAGCAACCAAAATTTTACTACTCGGAGAATAACATTGTAATACATTGTAACATTGTAAATCCTTGGGACACCGAAAAACTTGAAGGGTGACAACTATAATTTGGATTTCCAAAAAATTCCTCAAGATATTATCAAAATGATGCCAAAATTCTCATTGTTTCCCGAAAAAAACAAAATTGTATTAAACTATGGAAAATAAAAATACACTCTAAAAAAATTATTATATCCTATCAAAATGCTCTAACCCAATCAATTTTTTTTTTTTCAAAAATTATAAATTATTTTAATAATTTATATATATATATATATTTTATATGGTTATGCCCTCAAATCATCAAATTAATAATAAAGTCTCAACTTAAACTAATTCACCCATTATAAAAACAATTGTTATAGTCCACCGCTAAGGCAAAGACTAACCATTTAACTTAATAAAATCAATATTATTTAGCATACCCAACGTCTATCTCAACCTAAATGCTACAGGTGGGTATTTAAGTGGACCAATTTGGATATAAACAATAAAAGTGGTGTGTAAATGGATCGAATTGCATATAAAATGTAACGAGGGAAACTCTATAATATCTGCATAAATAAAACTCATCATACTAATGCATATCATGTAATAGCTTAAATTACCAAACTCTGTAAAATTACAGACTCCAGGTATTCCTCGACCACAACAACAAACCCGTCTCCATTCAAGGGTTTGGCCGAAAGAAATGCATCGATACGAAAGTAATTTATGACATTTGTGGGCTTTGACATGCGATAGAATTTCTCTCTGCTAAAATTTAATATTCAAAACTCTTAAATTAATTGAAAATTATTAAAATTAAAATT
>APFE030981445.1:84203-133329 GCA_000404065.3 Pinus taeda
TGAAAATTGAAAAAAATTATATTATAAAGAATGAAAATTATAAAAAAAATATCCTTCGGAAGGAGACCATGCTTTGGGGCGGCATTGTCATATAGAGCCCATAGGGTTACCGTGTTCTTTGATTAGATACCCATTTTTTGTTCACAGGAATGAAGAAAGAGAAAGGCCAGAATTTTATTCGTCGCGACTAATGAAGTTTGAAATGGTTTTTTGAATCGTTCAACATGTGGATTTGTTTTTAGCATGTTCAACGAAAGTAAGTCTCCAAACTGAGTCAAAGGTTTTATTACGAAAGTTAAATACATAATTTCAAAATCAGTAATTGACGTCAGCTGGAATTTTACACGCAGCGATTTGGGGAAGACTTACGCAGAGAGATCTGGATTCTGGTTCATTCCAGAAAGCCCAGATTATAGACTCATCTCTTAAACCTCGTTTCCGCGTTTTCTGTGTTCCCCGCCCCCCTCTTCTCCGCGTAATTACTTGCTATATAGTTACATCTATATTTTCTATATACACACCCACGCTCATAATATTCTTATTCATCTTCTTTTGATTTCGATATTCATATTGTTGCGATCAAGTACTTCATCTGCGGCTGTGAAGAGAAGAAGTGTATATATTGCGGCGATATGGAGATTAGACTATCATCTGCACGCTTGGTAACATTGATTGTCATGCTTACAGTGGTCACCATGGTTAGTGAATGTTCGGCTGGTAGGCCACTCCATTTGAAATTCATATTTCAGGGAGATGAAATAGAAAATAAGAATAATATTAAGATGAAGAATGAGTGGTTGGAATCCCTTAAGGGTCCCGTAACTCCGTCAGGCCCCTCTCCCTGTCAGAACTACAGATCTCCCAGCGAAGGAGGTTCGTGTCCAGTTAACGAGTTTAATGCAGTGGGTCTTAATGCATTAACAGATTGATCGATTGGAAGTATAAGAGTTGGTGATAGTTCAGATCGTTCTGATAAAAGTAGCAATAGCTAGACAGAATTCCAATCACAAATCACAAATATATCAAAAAAAGAACAACCGAGGAAATATTTAGTAGGGAATAATAAAATTGCCCGGATTATCAAAGCGAAAAAAATAAGGAGGCTTGAGAGAACATGCATGTATCATCTAATTTGGTCCAGCTGCATGTTCAGAAAGCACTTAGAATCCGGCCAAATCATGGGCGGCAAATTGTACTCTTTTAGATTTTTGTTCTTGCTGTGATTGTTGAGATAGGCGAAAGAATATTCATTTATTCCAATCCTATGTCTCATTTGTGTCATATTGGATCACTATTATATAAAGGGGTTTTAAACAAGTTTTGGGTAAATTGTCTCAATTTAACACAAAGAAAAAGTTTGTATATTGTCTTAAATATTTTAAGCTAGTGTCTTAAAAAAATATTTGTATATTGTTTTAAATATTGTTTTAAGCTAGTGTCTCAAAAATTATTGTCTTCAAAATCTGTCTCTATAAAAACAATATATAACACAAGCATTATTGTCTTTTAGGAGACAATTTCATTTTTGTCTCTTAAGAGACAATTTCATTTTTGTCTCTCTAGATACAACGTTCGAAATTAGAGACAATATGTCTTTAGTACTAGCTATTGTCTCTCCAGAGACAATAAAATTTTTATTTAAAGATCACTTGTCTCTCTAGAAACAATATAAAACAATGAATCCAGAAATATCTCACTATTGAAATAAATTGATATAAAAAATGTCTGATTAAAAATAAACTACAAAATCCTTGACTAATTCATAGTAGGGCACAGTGGAATCCAACCACCAACCTCCTTCTTGTAACGCAGGTGCTCTTCCCTTGAGCTATCACACTTAAAAAAATTATGTGAAGAGTTATGGCAATCCTGAAAATTACATTCATAGGCATTGATTTAAAAAAAAATGATTGACACATGATCTATAATCTTTATAAAAACTATAATCATGCACACACTATTTTTAACTCAGTAAAATAAATCAAGGGAGTTACTTGAATGTCACACCCTAGAGCATGACCTGCACAACTCATGGAGACCATTCAATGTATTGCTAGAACACCATATTATCAACACAAGAATGAATTTGAGCATGAAATGACCCATAATATCAATCATCAACAAAGCCTTCTAACAACCTTGCTTCTATATTGCCAACATACTATATGCTACAAGTGAATGAAATTTTCCTAATCACCCAAGATATTGGTTTAAATTGTCAATCTTAGATAATAATTGCCACCTGAATTTCAACCCATTTGCAATGAAGTATCTGTAAAAAAATAGATCTAACATAGTCCACTTGGATATTGATTTAAATTGCCAATTTGACATAATAATTCAAAGTAGGAAAACCATTGGCCTAAAGTAAGTGGAAGAGTTTCGAAGAAGACAATGGAAAACCTTCCTAAGTACCCCTAGGGCTCGATTTTGTTAAAAGACTTTGTACCATTTGAAGTCTCGTCGAAAAGCATATTAAAATATATTATTAATTTGACAACATAAACTATTGTTACAAATTGCATAGATAAAATTTGTAGTGGAGATCTAAATCAAAGCGACAAAAAGTGGATATCAACTTGGAATATTAAATCAATATCTCAAAATCAAGGCATCATAAGTCAAGAACATCTCAAGAGAACCAATCGTCCCAAAATAACCTGTAAATTAGTGATATTAGCAAGTGGATCTATAGTCAAAGGATGTATGCATTATCATTCATTGGCCTTGAAAGGTAACTAGGGCCTCTCAAGATTGCAAAGAGTCATATATATTGCAAATGTACAAACATTTTGAAATATTCAAAGAATATTAGTGAAACAAAAAAATTATAGATTCCAAACACTTTGGAATCTAATAATTCAGGCCAGTCACTTTTAGTTTTAGGTGGTTCTACATTATGGTGAGGGGTGAATTGTTTTTGTTGTCTTTTTTATAAAAAGTGAGGTCTCTAAAATCCATAAAGGTTGTTAATGCCATGTGTACATTACGAATGTGTTTTTCATCCTATGCTAGACCGAAAAAGACAATTCTTTTGGGGGGTTTTTTTTAGTCCTATAACTGCGTGCAAGATAAAATATTTATATTAATGCCTGAAAAATGACCACAAAACTTGCTCTGTCTTTTTGTAGTTTCAAGAGAATAATTTCTTCTCTTGAAAACTACATAAAATAGAGTATGTTATGGGCAAGCACGTAAATCTCGCAAGTGAAACAACCCAGAATTTAAATTAAAAATAAAATAAAATAATCTATGTGTCTACAAGCAAGTGTTGCATTCCATTCTCCTATGGAAATGTGAGCCAACCAACAAATAACTAGCTACGAGCACCCTTGGAGTATTATCTTGTGTATTGAAATGGAGAGAAGAGTCAAGACATCGTCATTTATTTATTTATTTATTAAAAATGTCATTTTACTTCACGAAACCAAGGGTTACATCATGAAGCAAGAGTTACATCTAAAAACAAGATTACAAGGAAATTACATAACTACAAAAGAAGAAAATGCTAACATATGAATTTTTTCCATAATAAGAAAGAATGTGTTCAACATCTTTATGAAAAACTTATAATTTGGCATTTACAAGCAAGGCCAATTCCTGCTAAAAAAGCCTCAATTCCCCTAAGAGATATGGGAGGAAGGTTCATCACGAAAATAAGTCATACACCTGGATTTCTATAAATCCATTAGCCACGAACTAAAATGTGTGCCCTAAAACATTGCAATTGTTTTTAATTATCTAAGTGTACCTAAGGAGAGGGCCTTTCCAAGTAAGAAAGGGTGAGAAAAAAATTTGATTCGGCTTGAAATCGTGTTCAAAAAGTCATGGTGGACATGAATCTCCACTAGACATGCACAACTGGAGATGCACTTTTGTTGCGAAACTTGCATGTAGTATTTGTAATGCCAACATTATGAAGTGACTTATTTATTTATAATTTTAAGTTTTTTATTCTTCACGTAATGAAATATATTATCTAACACAACAATTTTTCATAGTTTGAACCTTTAAACTTCTGATTGCAATGGATATCAATAAAATTGTCAATGGGATAAGATGTTTGTATACTAAATTACTTACTGCTACAACTTGAAATTCATCAAAATTGGTTGCTACCATTTCCCATTGGCAGGTAACCACTAGCAAGGACAAATGACCTTTCGCCTTAGTCTTATTTTTTACCTCAATCTTCCGAACATCCCTATATAAACGATGACCAATAATGGAATCATCCTCGTACCTTAAAATCAATCCAACATATAAGTATTAGGATCAATTTATCACAACTTCCTAAACAAATCAAATAAAGAATGTAACATGATGAACACATCAATTATAACAATAGTAAATAATTGAGTAAAATTTCCTCGAATGAACCAAAAAGAAGAAAAAAGATAGGTTTGGCAGAATAAGCCCTAGAGCTATGCCTCTTTAATACCACTTGTCATGATCCTAACTATGGTCCCATTCAACAAGGAAGGCACTCATGTACTTCAAATTTGGATTATTTTGTGCAATCTATTTCCAAAATCTCCACCTTATAACAATTAAGGCTTTCGTTATAAGTTATAAAATTGTAACAAATGAACTCATAATAAGGCTGATATGGCCTTCAATTCATGAGAATCACAACAATCTATAAACAAGAATGAAAAATCAAAGACTCCATAATATCTACAGCTTTACTAGTAGGGTGTTCCATGTGAATCCCCCCCAGATCCTCTCACTACGAAACATTGAAATATGAAGTCCATGCTTAAGAGAATTATAGATATGGGGTTGAATGTCCTCTTTCTCTCATGTATGAAAGGAAAAAATATAATGGTCACATTAATTAGTTGTTATCAGAAAGATTAAATGTAAGAAAAATATGCAACTAAAGAAAATCTGAAAAAACATGGATATAGATGTAATGGTTTGCAAGCATTGGCACCACCAAACGGACACCCAATGATTTTGTTTACTACAAAAATAGAGATCTTGTTATCTACAAACTATTTTGGAAGCATTACAACAAAACTAAGATGTTGATCATGAGGTAACCAAGAACAATTTTACTTAGGAAAAATATAATTTTATTTAAAAATATATATTATCACCAAAAGTACACGAAAGGTAAAATACCAACAAATTCATGCCTTCCTTTAAACTTGGTCACAACTTAGGAATAATGGAATCATTGCATTTTCATGATACCAACGAAATAGAAATGAAAATATGCTTTATAACTCAACCCAAAGCTCACATAGTGCTTTCAAAATCAACTCCCATGAATGAGGATCAAGTTCCTTGTATGTTATGTTCTCCTCTCTACATAAGAAGGGAAGTCTCAGATCACAGACAAATAAAATCCATAGAGGTACAAAAATATTTGAGGCTAAAACACCCACCCACAGGCTGCAATAATTGGAAATTCCCCTTCAACTACCTATATATGAAAGTAAATAGGCTACTTGAGTCACAATACATTTGAAAATTTGATTGCATATAAAGTGGAATAACGGATTCTAGAGCTATGTTGTTCAACTACATCAATCCTATCCTATTGTTGTAATCTACCTGATACTAGTGATCCTTAAGCTTCTTACATAATACAAACACCCACATTCACACCTGAGAGCACTTTTATTACAGGTGAAATCACCTACAAGAAAAATAACTAGATGTTGAGATGTATTCAATTGATATGTTCAAGTGATCTTATTTAAATCTACATTAATAATAAATAATTGATAAAAAAAGTTTGATAAATGATATGAGAATGAGAAGAATGCACAAAAAATGATGCAATATTTGTTTCTGACTGAACTGACAAAACCAAATGCAATTATCATTATGAAAAATGCACCAAGAAAGTAGAAAAATAGAATTTATAGTAATAAGTAATTTCTCCCGAGGTCTAAAACGAAATGGAAATATAGACAAATATCAATTTAAGGCTGAGCATGTAACCTAATGCAACTATATGATGGAAAACCTACTAATTTAAATGGAAAAACACAAATTACAGTGTTAATTTATGGATGTCCTAATAAATATAATTTTTTTTTTTGGTATCTTGAATGTTTTCTTATGTTTAAATGCATAGAAACCGAGAAAAGCCTAATAAAGGTGAAATTATAGCAAGCTAATCTTTCTAAATTTGATTTAAAATAGTACTAAAATGACCAATACGCCTGCTTAGATATGCTGAAGATGCATGGTGTTCAATGTTTGATGCAAAAATTCGTTTTAAATGAGAGATCAAGAACATAAGATTCAATAAACCAGTGCCTTTTATGGAGTCAAAAGAAAATGAAAAGATAAAAAGTGAATAGGGTGAAAGACAATGAGAATCATATCACTAAAACCTTAGTAAGAACAAAGAATAAGCACAAAGGAAAGCCTAAGAAATATTTGTCGCAAATGAAAATTTATCTTTATTATCAAAAGTAGCTGGTAGAAGAAAGTCCTAACAAGTTTTGACAACATACACAATGGTACAAATAAACTCTATTGAATGGAACACTACTAGTAATAATACAGCACAACCAATCCACCATGATTGATACTCCATGCTAGTACTTGATCTCAATCTCTCTATGAGGAATAAATGCAAAAGAAGGGAAATATGAAAGAACAAAGATCTCACACAAGAACATCAAACCATTCTCTTTCTTGTTACAAATAAATTATATTGAATGGAGCAGTACTAGTAATAATACAGCACAACCAATCCACCATGATTGATACTCCATGCTAGTACTTCATCTCAATATTTCTATGAGGAATAAATGCAAAAGAAGGGAAAGATGAAAGAACGAAGATCTCACAAAAGAACATCAAACCATTCTCTTTTCTTGTTACAATATATAGAACTAGAATGACAAAAGAATGAGGACAAAGGTTTTACACAAGAAAATCAAACCCTTCTGTTTTCTTGTTACAATATATAGAACTAGAATGAAAAAAGAATGAGGATGAGAGAGGAACCAAATAAGTTTAACTAATGATGTTTAACATATTTTTTGTACTTCTATGTTTTGGTGCGACTCACTCTTTGGAATGATCTCTAGAATAGTCAATATTTTTCCTTCCACTGCCTTCCCCATAAGAACAACCTTCTGCACTTTTGGAAGCTTTGAAAGATTGTAATTAACTTATTAGATAACACAGTAACTATCAAAGGGTATGATTAAAAGGAGTCCTATAAAAAGTGATTATAGTCAGTTAGAAATTTTAAAAGAACATATTCTTGATAACAATTTAAAGTAAAGTGAAAAATATTAAATTAAGATATATTATATTACTGCTCATTTCAACAAATTTCAACAATATTTTCATGACATTAGATGTGCTCTCATCCACATTAATTCTAATGTCAACAGAATTAATGTGGATGAATGCACATCTAGTGTCATGAATTTTTTTTTGAGACACAAGGAAAATCTTTGTGACTCCTTATATCTCCCTAAGGAAGTTAAACCACTGAGGCACTATGTGGAAATGATATTCAGTTGATTAATAAAGGCAAGGACGATGAAGAAGTAACCAAGGTCTGGGGTGAAATAAGGAAAGGGGAGAGTGATGGGGATCAATGGCGATTTTAATTGGTTCATATACTGGGGGTTCATGTTTTTCATCTCTTTCTTGATTTCACCCCATACCATGGTTATTTTTTCATCGGAGCCAAAGTGATTTATGATTATAACGCTATCTCTCAACACTTCAACTCCCTCATTTCTATTGATCAATTAGAATACATAACACCTCAGCGTTTTCACCTCCTCGGAGATATACAATGAGTTACAAAGGTTATCATTATGTTTCACCAAATTTTCCATGACACTATATGTTTTTTCGTCAACATCAATTTTGGGCAAGTGAAACATGTAGGTTCTCCTATCGAACTAAATTTCATTGAGTTTCCGTATATGTGTAGTGAATTTCATTCATCTCTCTGCAGTGATCTCTACCACATTTTGGGGTTTGGTGGGTATAATTATGGGGCTTTTAGTGATTAATGTAGACAAATAACTAGAGGTTGAGATCTATTTCAATTGATATGTTCAAATGATTTTATTAAAATCTACATTAATAACATAGAAATTCCCAAAACATATTGATTTTGTACGCTTCTAACCATGTTCCTAAAGCATTCAAAACATATCTAAACAAAATAATATGTAATAAACTACCACATCCTCTTATTTTCATGTAGCTTTTCTCCTTCACACTACATGTCTATAATAATTGTTCTAGAATCCAGACTCACTTTCTCCAAAGATTTGATCTTGTGGATTGTCTAATTCCATGCAGTCTTGATTTCTAGCCCGGAAAGCAATATTTAAACATCCAAAAACAGTTTCCTTCCCCATGTTCATCATGCATACACCCATATGCATACACCCAGCTTATATGGACTGAATTTCCTGCTTTAGCTTTCCATGCTTGGCGTACCAAGAAGAGACTATGTCAACCCAAAGAACTATTAAGAGCTACCACTAGTGACAATGACTAGTAATCAAGAAGAAATAAGACATACATAGATTGAAAAATACATATTCCCACTGATACCATCAACTTAGGGTGAATTCTAATGAAATGGCCTTTAAGAGAAACAAAACTCTTTCAATCCAAGTGTGTCATCAAGTTAGATTTTCCTATGGAGGAATCTAGACACCTATTAACATAAAGCTTCCTAGAAATCTGAAAATTCAGAAAATAGAAAAATCTACAGCATGGGGATCTTTTGATGCTGTCAAGGACCACCATGTATGTGTGAAGTAGGGGATGTCCCATTCTTACTTGAAAATAATTTTATTTCTTTCAAACTTGTTGTTGGGTAAGGGGCTAGCAATCAAGCAAAATGTATGCTTCACTGTTGCTTCTTAAAATTGTATCTATACCATACTTAGTACCCTCTGTGAACCATTGAGGGTAGGGATTAGTTCTGAAGATTACATTTTTTTCATTTTTCTATACTCTTATACCAATTTCTCCACTACCCTACCAAGAATATAAGAATGCATGTGACAAGTGTTGGTGCACTAAGATGTCTTTTTACAAACAATCTTAATTCCTACATTAATTGTCAATCCAAGGTAAGTATTTTTATCTCTAGAGTGTCAGCACTATATGTGCAGTGAATTCAGAGGTTATCTAATGATAATTCATTGTAATAAGTAATAACTATTTGTTCAACTCACTCCAGACAATGCTTAAAGAAATAACTATGGAAGAAATAACTCTTAACACACTATGTAACTCTATTTAGCTTGTTCCGAAATCAAATGAATATGAATGAAAATGCAAAGAATCACAGTTGGCAATCTTCAAATAGAATTAAAACTAACTAACTCAATCAACAAAGAGAACTGTAACAACAACACAACAATGATAATCTATAGCAAATTTTAATTGAACAACAAATCCAATTGAATGGAAAACCCTACTCGAACAACGAATCTCAATTGAATGAAAAATAATAATTGAAGAGCAAATGAGCATATAATGATAAATGATATCTAAACAAAAAATGAGTTATGTAAGACAATTATGGAAATTGATCAATGCTATCTCTAATATCTATTATAACATAACTTATAATGGACAACAATCTACTACTGAAACTAACATAACCAGTCCAATCAAAGTGTTACTCAAATATATGACACAACTAAGTCTGGATCTAAGTGAACAGCAGGATGAGTCAAAATCGTCAATCTTCGCAATAAGCAAAATGATATTAAATTAATAGTAACAATCATTAAAGGCTAAATAGAAAATATTATAACACAAGAAAGCAGTAGAACTTCTCTTGATTGGACCCACAGTCGCTAGAAGTCTCCGCTAAGAAATACTCAGAATATATGTATGCATCAAACGCAGTCTTTCTTCATTAAAATAAGCAACACGGTTACAACATCACTAAGACAATAGTATTATAGGTCTCAAAAGAATAATTAGAAGCTATGAAATTCTGAACTCTATGTAGTTTTGCCTTTCGGCCTTATATGTTACATTTAGAAAATAAATAGATAAAAGCAAATCCTTAGGATCAAGGGTTCCTCAGGATTTCGCTATACATAATCTATTTCTATCATGAAATAGCATCAGTCTGCTTGGTCTCGCACTGCATTTCCTGCCCCAAACATTGTCCTTTTCCTTTTACGGCCTGATGTTGCTCTATCGATTGAACAACTATTGTTCAGTCCACATCTTCTACATATAAAGATAGCAAAAGGTCAGTTTTGCGTGCTAGATTTATCTAATTTGTTACTAAGTGCTTTTACCCAAGTTTAGTTGTTATTTCCTTTACTTTGATCCATAAACAAAGATAATCATGTGATGATAAATGCTTAATAAAGATATTTAAAAAGAGAAAACATACCTTTTTTTTGACCCAACATACTCCCCAGATTACCTTGTTGCATGTCCTCATGCAATTAAATAGTTGATGTGTAGTTGAGTTAGGTAATAGGTAGGATATATGTCCTCCTTGTAATTTCTAAAGCCATTTTCCTTCTTTATTATAGCAAAAGCCTAGGTAACATCTTGATCCTTCATGGTGTAGTCACAACAATAGTTCTATGGAGGATACCATATGATTGGAGTCCTATACTGACATCCTATCCATTCTGCCACATGGTTAAGACCATGTTACTGTACTTGTGGAACTGAGAAGAGGGAGCTTTAAAGTTCCATATCCAAATGGTTCTTGATTTCTAATAATAATGTTGGAGACTTCCCACTTTTTTCTAGCTACAAACAAGGCTTCCTCCTTAATCTCTTGGAAGTAATCCTTTCCAGCTTGTATATTGTCCATGTGAAATGGCCCCAATTGGCCCACAACACCATCTCACTTCATGAATTGCTTGTGTATGACTGAGAGATGCAAGGGTTTGGTTGGTTCCCCTCTTGCCCATAGGTTGATTCCTTCTTCATGCTTCCAAAACGTATTTTGAGCCTTGGCCCACTTGATTTGATTAGTGGCAAAAGAGAGAAATGCCTGGAGTTGTACATCCCCTTTAAAGGGGTCAGGGTTGTTGTCTCTGTCATCTTCTAGAAAGAATTTGTGCATATAAATGTGAAGGTGATGTACTTGCTCATTCTATTCTCTGAAGCATTTGACAAATTCCTGGATAGTCTTGATTTCCACAGACTTCCTAGCCTTAACAGCTTTGACTTTCAGTAGGAGGTATCTCTCTAAGAGGAATAAGGCATAATTTGTAGTAGGGGCTTTGCATGACAGGGTGTCTGAATAAAGAGAGCAGACAGTTTCCAACTGCTCTTTAGCCCTTTCCAATTTGTCCCGTGCTTTCTCAACCATTTTATATTTAGCCTTGTATTGAGCAAAGATCTCATCCTCAGTCACTGTAAGTGCCTCAAACCTTTTCTTTAACTCTTGATGTATCCGTACGGGCACTACCTTTTCTTTCTGTTGCATTAATTCTTGCTGAACCTTCAGTAGTTCATTCTACAACCTCTGGAAAACTGCCTCTCTTACCAAAGGAATTTAAGCAGGTGTCTCCTCTATTTTGGTTTCTCCATATTGGGTTTCCATGGGATTGATATAAATAGCAACTTCAGCTACCTCTTGAATTATTCAATGACCAATTTGAATGTCCTCTTCAACATCTGTTTTAACAACAACATTCACGGTAGGGTAGTCTATTTGGGTCCCCCGTGAGAAAACATAGGGGTCTTTAGTATGCATTTCAGTGTCTTCTACAAGACATGGCTTTATTTGAGTTTCGTTTGGACAGGCCAAAAGATCATCAGTTTGGGTTTTAACATCCTTTCCAAAAAAATATTCTGTTTGTGTGCCTGTGGTCTCTTTTTCAACTTTCAAATTCCTAGCTCTAATGGCTTCTTTTAACCATTGCCTTAGCTACCCAATTATTTTCTTCTATTTTCTATACTTCTTGAGCATTTTTATGAGCTTCTCCTTGTAGGAATTATTTATTCTGGGACTTCCAACCAACGGTGGGTTGACTGCATTGTCCTCTAGTTCCTGTACATGTGATATTGTGTCAGCATCTTGGAGGGTTCCAACTGGAACTGTATCTCTCGATGGAGCTTCACCTTTTAGCTCCTTTTGTCATGGATTTCTCTTTTAGGAGATCCCAATACAATGGTGTCTCCTGAAAAATTTTCATTCTTCGGGTTTTCTTCTGGGTAGGCCTCATCCTCAGGGGACTTAGAAACAATAGTGTTTCTTGGTTGATTTACATTTCCCAAGGTTTCATCTGGAGTATTTTCTTCAGCTGGGGGGTCCATTGGACCGGTATCTACTATTTGATTTTCTTCTCTAATGACTTCCTCTTCATGCACCTCGGCTTCAAGGGATTTTTCCACAGAAAGGATTGGTTCCCTCTATTCCACCATGGAATCAATAAATGGTAGGTTTTGCTCACAACTAAGGCTATTAGCAGAGGAAGACTACTTGGGGGTAAAATTTTGTTCTTCAACATTCCCAGATTGTTCTCTACCCTCACAAAATATCCCCATGTTATCCAATACCCTGGACACTTCCTCATCATAGTCTTGCAAATGGGGATTTTGCAGACTTGGAGGTGGTGTGCTTGATGGTCTAGCCTCATTTGTTTGAATTGGGATACGTCGTTGGGCTCTAACCCACACATGTCGCCTACATTTTTTTGGATTCAAGGGCACAAAAGAATTATTTTTTTCAGTGTCCTTCTCGGACCTGGGGTTCTTGGCCCTTTCTCCTCTGTTGCAATTTTTCTGCAGGTGGGGCCAAAGTAGGATTTAAAATATTGTCCCAGGTTAACTGCTACTGGGCTAGTCCATGTATGATAAGAAATTTAATCATTCCATGATGACCGATGATAGTGTGTGGGTCCTTAGATTTCCTAACTCGTCGAGTGACATCATCCAATAGAGAATTCAAATAAAATGACAAATTAACTGAAATTTTATGTTTTAGGATGGCTAACAATTTGAGTTGACAGGGATTTTCAACATCCTAGCAACCATCGCATGTGATATACCATTGTAAGATGATTTTCAACTCCTACTAAGGTTGTCTTAACACTGAAGGGTGAATCCCTTTCTGTGTTCGGGCTAATTGCTCATCTGTGTCCTGGAACACTGCAACCGCATTGTGCAGAAGGACGTGATTTTCTATCCATTTAGTTCCCTCAGCTGGAAGTCTAGTGACTTCGGCTATGACCACTTCAAAAACTATTATATCCCTTCCTTTGACTATGTTGCTACCATTCTGCAAGTTTAGCAAGAATTTGAGTGTCATTTCTTCATGAAATCCATGAAATTTATTCAGATATTGCAGCCATCCTGTGTGCTCGATAATTTCCCAAGCCTAGTCTGATACCTTGAGTACTGAGGTCTCATTTTGGATATCTCTTCCTCCCATGGATGTTGTACCTATGACTGGTTCACTTGTTTACAATTTTTTTACACTTCTACAATTTAGAACAACAATAGAGAATGTTAAAGAAATTAACAAAGAAATGACGATGTTTTGAGAATTAATATCATATTTAGTTAAGTCATTTGTCTCATCAACCAAACTTAACACTAGATCATGAGTCCACATGCCAACCATAATGTTTTCCGTCCTTTCCTCAATCATAAACACTTGCTAATTATTACACATTCATAATCATCATGCAATCCTTACCCAGAAGTTAATTCAAATGATTATCAAACAATTATCCATAACTATCACTCATGCCATTCATACGCACGCCATCCACCCTCTGATGAGAAAAAGGTGTCCACATCATTCAAGAATGTGAAAAGAAAATGAAAGCATTGACAATTCATAAATGTCGACAACCAATCGAAAAAAAATGGCATGCTAATCGGTAAGACAAATTAAATCAATACACACCATCAAATGTGAAATGGCTGGGAAAAAAATTAAAATAGATATTTTAATTCATTATGACAAAATATTTTCACCGTAACTGGTAATAATGACAAAGGCATAATTGGCGATATGTATTAATGAATATCATAAAATGATTGGACAATTAAAATATGATGAATATATAAAATAAGTTACCATGCAGGTCGGCTTGTAAGAGTGTTGTTCAAATGGGATATCCCCTTTGGAAACAAATCCATCAGTGGTAATAGATAGAAAACATTAGTAGTGTAAGATGATACTCTAATACCACAAGCAGAGCCACTGCTTCCAGTAGGTGTTCATAGCCTCAACAGGGTTGCTTTTCAACCCCACAAATGAGCCAAAGTACTCCTTTTAGTATGTAAATGGTTCTTCTTTTCTTGTCATAAAGGGACCACTATGTTGGCATGGTGACCAAATGACCATAGTACCATTCACCAATATATAACAAGTGATCAGGCTGTCTCGTGATGAGAACCCTTGTCCTTCTGACAATTTTAATGATCAAGAAGGTCATTACCTTGGTTTAGTGGCCAAATTGAAATGTCCCCCATTACATCCTTATGAACATGGTAGGTTAGCTCGAGATGAGACCTCCTATCCTCTTTAAGACAATGTTTGATGAATTTTCATATTTCATTATTTCCATTTTTTCTTTTGAAATTTTTCTTGTAACAAGAGGGAGGCTCATTTGCTCCTTAAGAGTCAGGGATGGTGTAAGAAGTAAAAGGATACCAATGAAAGTTTATACTCTTACCCCCATATCATCGTATCAATGGGATTTATCCATTTGAAAGTGTAAACATAAGCCAGTATGGTTTGAAAATAGTGAATCATTTTATGATGTGTCCAAACAAGAGATGTGAAGTCAGTCATTATAAAGATTCATCGTATCATCTTTTGAATAAAGATAACCATCAAAAGGATTCATAGGTCATAATGATATTATCATTACTGTTTTTCTTATATTAGGCACAAATCCATTCAAATGGTGTTTATTCAAAACACAAAAGAAAAAGAAAGATGGCACAATGATCGGTAATTAAAGAATTCATAGTTTGTCCTATTTAAAAAGACCAAAAGTGCAATTCAATGGATTGAACAACAATTGTTCAATAGTTTGAACAACAAATATTAAAAGAAAAAAATCACACAAACGTGTTGTTCAATCGATTGAACAACAATCGTTCAATCATTTCAACAAGAAAAATCACAAACACAAAAGTGTTGTTCAATCAATTGAAGAAAAATGTTTCAATTGTATGAACGAAAAAAGCAAAACATAGAAAGTGTTGTTCAATCGATTGAACAACAATTGTTGAATCGTTTCAACAGTAATTGTTCAATTGTTTGAACAAGCTAAAAGAAAAAACTTAAAAGTGTTGTTCAATCGATTGAACAACAATCGTTGAATCGTTTGAATGGTAAAAACAAAAACGAGAAAGTGCTATTCAAACGATTGAACAACAAAAATCAAAAAAGTAAAAGTGTTGTTCAATCGATTGAATAGAAATTGCTCAATTGTTTGAACAAAAAAAATCAAAAACAAGAAAATGATGTTCAATCGATTGAAAATCAATTGTTTAATCATTTGAACAACAAAAAGCAAAAACAAGAAAGTGTTGTTTAATCAATTGAACAACATTTGTTCAATCATTTGAAGAACAAAAACAAAAATGAGAAAGTGTTGTTCAATTGATTGAACAATAATTGTTCAATCATTTGAACAGCAAAAACCAAAGATGTAAAAGTGTTGTTCAATAGATTAAACAACAATTGTTCAATTGTTTGAACAACGAAATCCAAAGACATAACAGTGTTGTTCAATCGATTGAAAAACATAGAAGACAACAACATAAATAGTTTTGTTCAATCGATTGAACATCAAAAAAAGAAAAAAGTGTTGTTCAATTGATTGAATAGCAATTGTTCAATCTTTTGAACAACAAAGTCAACAAAAACATAAAAAGTGTTGTTTAATCAATTGAACATTAACTGTTCAATTGATTGAATAACATTTATCAAGAACTTAAAAGAATCCTCATATTTACATGGTGATGCCTAATCTAAATTGCAATCAATCAAAGAGAATATATACATTATTAACAATTTAAAGAAATCTCAATTTTTTTAAAGAAAAATTGTTGGGTCATCACTCCCTAGAGCTACAATTTGCATGGAGGGGTCCTCGCATACCTACTCTTAAAAATACACCTTCGTGAGTAATTTGTGATATAGATGCACTCAATGCCCATTCACCTTAAAACAATGGCTAGATCCATCAATGGTAGTCAAGGTAATTGTACCATTGCTATGCACTTCTTGAACCTTTTAAGGGCCAAGACATCTTGTTTGCAATTTGCCTAGAAAATCATGGAATCTAGAGTTGTAAAGAAGTACCCAATCCCCTTTTTGAAACATCTTGCACTTGGTAAGGTTGTTGTGCTACTTTTCCCTTTGTTGCTGAATAATTTTAGTTTGTTTCAAAGCGAGCAGTCTAGCCTCATCTAGCTCATTGATTTATTGAAGTTGTTTGGTTTGGGCTTCTCTTAGATCCAATCCCACTTCTTGGGCCATTCTTAGAGTCTTTATTTTGAATTCGATCGTAAAAATAGGTTCTTTGCCGAAAACGAGTTGGTATAGACAATATCTAGTAGTATTCCTCCAAGTCATGTGATCGACCGACAAGGCCTCTGGCAGTCTAGCAGCCCAGTCTTACTGATGTGTGGAGACTGTCTTCATCATAATCGCTTCAATGACCTTATTGGTTTCTTCTACCTGCCTGTTCACCTGCGGGTGATACAATGTAGTGATCATGTGTGTAATATGATGGTTTTTGGGAGTGGCAGTGATCTTGTGTCCTACAAATTTCCCTCCCACATCCGTGATCATTTTCACAGTAAACCATATCACACAAATAGCTCAAAAAGGAAGTTAATCACAACTTCCTCTGTGGTTTTTGGTAAATCTACTGTTCCCACCCATTTTGTCACATAATCCATGGAAACCAATACATAGGCCTTATGATTAGATGGCAGATGGAATGGGCTAACAAAGTCCAATGCCCATCTCTCAGAGGATTCTATGACTAGTTGGGGTTGCAAAGGCATTTATTCATATTGGCCAAGCCTACCCATCTTTTGGTTGCTATCACAAGCCTGGGCATATTTCTTAGCATCCTTAAAAGTAGTGGGCCAATAATATCCCATGTGTAATACCATATGCCCTTTCCTACGATCTGTGGAGTGTCCCCTATAGGGCTTGTCATGGCAATCTTTCAGGATGTCATAAATATCAACCTCGTGAATGCATCTATCTATACACATGTCAGCCCCTAAGTGAAAAAGATATCCACCTATCCAAGAGAATCGGGTGTTGTGTTGAATGATATGTTTCATCTCTCTTGTCATCAAATGCCTAGGTAGCTTCCCTACTGCCAGGTAATTTTCCACATCTATGTACCATGGTGTCTTGACTACTACGACAAATAGATGTTCATATGGAAATTGGTCATCCATTATGAGTGGATCATTCATTTTTGGGATTTGAGACAGAAAATTGGCAATTGGGTTTTCCTTCTCCAGACGATCCTTGATAGTAATGTCGAACTCCTACAAAAGTGATAGCCACCGTGTCACTCGACCATTTGTGATAGGTTTATTAGCTAGATACTGATTGGAAAAGTGATCAGTATATAGAAAGACTTGGTTTCTAGTTATATAATGTCTAAATTTGTTTATTGCATAAATAACAACTAAGAATTCTTTTTCTGTTATTGTATAATTGAGTTCTGCAGAAGTGAATTGTTTGGTAATATGATATATAACATAAGGTTTCCTATCCTCCTCCTAGCCAAGGACAGTGCCTATAGCTACATGTGATGCATCTGTGGATATGTGGAAAGGCAGCTCCCAGTTTGGTCCATGTAATACTGGTGCTATTGAGACTAGTTTATTTAGACCTGTAAAAGTTGTGTCACATTTGTCAGACCATTTAAAATCAGCATGTCCAGTTAAAGCATATAAATGCGCAGTAATTTATGAAATGCTTTTAATAAACCTACAATAATAGCCTTCATATCGGAGGAAGCTACGTACCTCTGTCTGAGTGTATGGGGTAGGCAGTAAAAGAATTACCTGATTTTTTTCCGGATCTACCTGTATCCCTGCTGCAGAGATATACTGTCCCAAGATTATGCCCTCGATCATCATCATCTGACACTTGACACTGCTTAAACATAACCTGGTAGAAATGCATCATTGGAAGACTTTTTCTAATGTTTACAATGGTTGGTCCAAGTCATCCCCATATGGAGTAATGTCATCCATATACACCTCAAGTCATTCATTTATCAAATCAACAAAAATGATG
Source organism: Pinus taeda (assembly GCA_000404065.3). Taxonomy (NCBI): domain Eukaryota; kingdom Viridiplantae; phylum Streptophyta; class Pinopsida; order Pinales; family Pinaceae; genus Pinus; species Pinus taeda. The sequence goes on from APFE030981445.1 coordinate 102,454, forward strand.
AGTATAGCTCTTTGGAATGTAGCTGGGGTATTACACAAGCCAAATGGTAATACTCTGTATGCAAATGTACCCCAGGGATAGGTGAATTTTATTTTGTCTTGGTCTTCATGGGCGATCTGAATCTGATTATAGTTGTTGAAATTGTCTAGGAAGGAAAAGAACTACTTCAGTGCTAGAGTATCAAGGACTTGATCAATGAATGGAAGGGGGAAGTGATCTTTCTCTGTTTCCTTGTTCAATTCCTGGTAGTTGACATAGATACGCCACTTTTGAGTTTTCTTGGGGATGAACACCAATCGAGAGACCCATTTACTGTGCGAAATAGGATAACTGAAATTCACATCCAACAGTGTCTATAACTCTTCTTTCACAATGTCCTTGAGATGTGGATTCAATATTCGTTGACGCTGCCAAATGGGTCAAGCATCCTTCTCCATATAGATGTTGTGTGTACATAGTTCTGGGTCTATACCCTTCATGTTAGGATAATCCTAGGCAAAAGCCCCTTTATATTTCTGTAGGACATGTATGAGATTTTGTTGTTGATTGCTATCGAGACTATAATTAATGTTTAGAACTTTGCCTAGTTCAACTCAACAAGCTTGTTGTTATGAATGGCGGTAGTCTGGATATCTTGTTCGTCAGTATCATTGAAAGGATCTTCCATGGATTCATTATCAAGGATTTCTTTCAACATTTGATAGTTTACATTACTCACATCAGCCGACTGATTGATAAAATTGTTGATAATGTCATCTTCAGTCTGATCTTTGAATTCCATTACCTCTGCTACTATGAATGGTAAATGAATGCTTTCCTCAAGGTATACTAGTGGTTGTTTACATATTTTTACAATGGGCAGACTAGGCTTGGCAAGAGGATATAACACCAGATTTTTTACGACATCCCCATTTGCAATAGCCATGCTTGCTTCTCGGTAGTCAATATAAGCATCTGTTGTCACCAACCAAGGTCGGCCCAGAATCTAAGGATGCCCATCCAATCGACTCTTTGGGTTTATGAGAAGAAAATTTACTGGATATTCCCATGAATCAATAAAAAATGTAATATCTTGTAAGGTCCCTTATGGCATTACCACCAAATGATCAACCACTTCTAATAAAGTGGTGGCTGGTTCCAGGGCTGTAATACCAAGTTCTTGACAGGTTTCTGTTGTTAAAATATTAATGGCTTCACCCAGATCAACTAGTATATTGGGAAAAGAGTGACTATATATCTGAACTGTCACTATCGGATTTCCAGGATCTTCGTACTTTACCAAAGTTTCCCCTCCCAAGAGTAAATCAAATAAGGTTCCTACAACGTGAATGGTGGGGGAGGTTTTTCTTTCATCACAGACTTCTTTACATATAGCTATTTGATTGGCTTACCATAGATGGAATATCTTGAATGGCTTGGAGGAGAGGCCTTTTAATACAAAGATTTTTTAGTTACCCTACAAGAACAAAATCTAGGTAAATAGTAGGTTTTGGTATCGTTAACCTTTCAGGGAATGGGGCAGAAGTGACTGTGAGTTTTTGAGGGTCTTCATGGTAATCTATCTCTTCCCCTTGATTTTGTTCAATATTAATTACAGGTGGTGGTATATGTAGATGTGGGGTTTCAATTTCAATTGATGGTTGATCCCTATTTTCCTAGGGGGTGATGATACACCCTGATCTCAATCTAAGTTCATTAAATTCTTTTTTCTCAATCTCATAATCTGAGCTTTCAGTAATTTCTACCAATTGGACTAATCTGCTATTAGGATTCAGATTCAATTGAGCTTGCAATTGAAGGCACAAAAGAGGTTGAGGATTTTTCTATAATGTATATGGAGCTGATAGTGCATGGCTGAGGCTGACGACCTGTTCCCATAGGAGCATTGGATATCCCCAGAAGTTGTTGCCAATTTGTAGACCAGTTCAGATTTTGAGAGGTGGAGGCAAGGCACTGGGATTGATAGATATTTCCATGCCAAACAAGAGTAAAAGGATAATTTGGCTAGCCATTACATGGAAAGGATTCAGTTGGCCAAGATGCCATAGGGAATGGCTGGGTTTCACAATTTGGGTAAGGCGATTGGCCTTGCCATGCTTCCCCAAGGTTCTGTTACTAATTAAACTGTGAATAATGAAAGAACTGGGATGCGTCTTGTCACATACCTATAGGTTTTGTCCTGCCACTATCGACGTTGGTTCATGAGATACATTGGCTCTATTTCTTCTTCTTCCTCCTTGAATACTTCTTTCAGCCCTAGCAGTGATGGACATTGTCCAGTGGCATGATCTTTGGTACAGTTAGAACATATCTAGACCATGTCTAATGGACACTCTCATTGGCTGTGCTTCTTTGACAATGTGGACAGAAGATAGCTAAGTTTTGTTCTTCTAAGGCTTGCTTATTTTTTCCTATAAGACATCCAACTGCATTGTGAGAGTGCCCAAGATGTTCGTCTTGAAATCTTCCAAGAGGTTACCAATTTCCATCTATGTTACGCCTCCACTGTGTGGTTTTCTTCCCCTGATAATGGGATCTTGGCTTCTTACTCTTGTGCATGTGCTTCCTTACGAACACCCGATACACAAGCGAACGATCTCATCATAATATTCCTAAGAAATATCTCCTTTCCCCATTAAATTTAGAGTTTCTAACCATTCCTCTTTCATCCCTTTAATTAAGATAGCTCTTAGGACTTCTTTAGGTAAGGTGGTGTGTGGAGATCTTTGTAAATTATAATTAAACCATTTGCATACCCTTCTAGAGTTTCATTATCTTTTGTAGTCATCTTAAAGATTTCATCTTTTAGCTCCCTTGTCTTGCAAAATTCATGGTATCCTGTGAGGAAGGAGGTTTTCATATCTTCCCATCAATTAATAGCTCGTCCACCCAAACCCATGGACCATCCTAAGGTTGCTCCTTTTAGAGTAGAAGGGAATAGTTTTAGGTTTTGGGTTTCAGTGGTGTAGTCATACACTTTGCGGAGGAGATCAAACTCAAATAGGAAGGCATCAGGATCGTCTGTGATCATCTCATGAAAAATTGGGATGCTCTGCAGAGGAATAGCCTTCATGGGGGCATTGGCCACTTGATCAGCTATGGGATATTCCAATGTTGATGTTTGAACTTGAGGTGGTTGGCTTTCCATTTGGTCAAAGATGTGCCAATAACCTTCAGGGATTTCAGGGGGTGCTTTTTAAGTATGCAGGGGATTAGAAACCCAAGCTAGCTTTGCAGCATTGCCTAGATCTAGGATCATAGGAGACCCATGTTCAAAAAGTTGTGGTTCTTCCTTAGCATTTCCACTCGTTTCTCCTTCTTCTCCTCTTTAGTTACACAATTTTCCCTCTTGTAGAGGATCAGAATGTAAACTTGTTGTAGCTAGAAGACTCTACTTAAATCCTCCAATTTGGCTTTGAATCTCAGTGTAAGTTGTAGATGGTGAGCTTGTTGCTTGAGGGATTACAGTAGGACTTTTCCCAGATACTATATAAAATCCTACTGATGCTTGAGACTCTGATTTTCTTACGATTTCGTTTATAAAGGCTATATCCTCCCAAGGTTCATCGATCCTTTGGGTTTTGTAGATTTAGGTGAGGAATTCTACTCTTTTTATATCTTTCTATTACTATTCATTCATAAAAATCATCTACTATTTAACCTCTAAGATTTTTCTGGAAAGCGGGCTAGTAAGAAAGCACTTTACTTGGTAGGCATGTAGGTTCTTACCTTCCATTTTTAAAACCCAATTCTTTCACAGCAAGATAAAAAGGAAATCACTTTGGAACACTCTCCCCGGTAACGACCCCAAAATGTTGGTCCACTAAGATGTATTTTTATAGGAAATCTTAATTCCTACACTAATTGTCAACCCAAGGTAAGTCTTTTTATCTCAAGAGTGTTAGAACTATATGTGCAGTGAATTCAAAGGTTATCTAATGATAAATCATTACAATCACTAATAACTATTTCTTCAACTCACTCCAAACAATTCTGAAAGAAATAACTATGGAAGAAACAACTCTTAACATACTATGAAACTCTATTTAGCTTGTTCCAAAACCAAATGAATCTGAATGCAAATGCAAAGAATCACGCTTGGCAATCTTTAAATAGAACTAAAACTAACTCACCCAATCAGCAAAGAAAAATGTAACAACTGCGCATCAATGATAATCTATCGAAAATCCGAATTGAATGGTAAATCCTAATTAAACAAAGAATCTCAATTGAATGACAAATAATAATTGAATAGAAAATGAGAATATAATGATAAATGATATCTAAACAGCAAATGACTTATGTAGGAAAATTATGGAATTTGATCAATGCTATCTCTAAGATCTATGATAACATAACTCAGAATGGACAACAATCTACTACTGAAACTAGCATAACCAATCCAATCAAAGCATTACTTAGATATATCACACAGCTAAGTCTGAATCCAAATGAACAACAGGATGAATCAGAATCGTCAATCTTCACAATAAGCGAAATATTATTAACTTAACAGTAGCAATCAATAAATACTAAATAGAAAAGGTTATAAAACAAGAAAGCAATAGAACTTCTCTTGACTGGGCCTAGAGTCGCTAGAAGTCTCCACTAAGAAATACTCAGAATATAAGTATGGATAAAACACAGTCTTTCTTCATTATAATAAGCAACACAGTTACAACATCACTGAGATAACAATATTATAGGTCTCAAAAGAACAATTACAAGCTACGAAATTCTAAAATTTGTGTAGTTTTTCCATTCGGCCTTATATATTACATTTAGAAAATAAATAGATAAAAGTGAATCCTCGAGATTAGGGGATCTTGAGGATTTTGCTATACATAATCTGATTCTATCATGAAATAGCATCAATCTTCCTATTCTCTCATTGCCTTTCCTGCCTCAGACACTGTCTTTTTACTTTTACGGCCTGGTGTTGCTCTATCTCTTGAACAACTATTGTTCAATCCACATCTTCTGCATATAAAGATAGCAAAAAGTCAATTTCATGTGCTAGAATTATCTTATTTACCAAGTGATTTTACCAAATTTTATCCGTTATTTCCTTTAATTTGATCCATAAACAAAGATAATCATGTGATGATAAATGCTAAATAAAGTTATTTACAAAGAGAAAACATACCCTTTTTCCTGACCCAACAACAAGAAGGCATATAAAAATATAAATTAAACATTCAATGTTATATATGCATACGTTCCTCTTGTAAACATAACATCCTTCAAAGAATAAAATAAAAATCATTTGGATTCATCATAAACAGGTATCTGAAAAGGAAACATGTTGGAAACTTGATCCCTCAAAAATTAGGAAACATGGAAAATTATTTTGAATAATCAAAACACAAGGATGGTTGTAGCTACGCAAAAACAACAAAAAATAATAAGTATGGTCATGGAAGCCTTTTAATATTAATCCCCTCTTATTGAACCACCATTGGTCAAATCCCTGCTACTGAAATCACCCTTTCTCAATTTCCTATGTTGAAGTCTCCCTTTGTCAAGCCTCAAACACTGTAGATGAAACATGAAGGATGTTTCACCCAAACATAAGCTCTTTGTTTCCCATACTCTCTTTCTAATAGGGCTACCCTAAAATGGGACGATGAGTCCACAAGGACAAATTTATCCTATGGCTACCTATATTCCTCTCACATGGCCTAATTTCCCAAAAATCACAGTATGTTAACTCCTACAACAATTCTAACCCACCATATCTCTATACCCTCAACCTGCGCAACCGAAGGAATGGGATACCCTTCTCTTCCATACAACGCCTAGGGTCATCCCACTTCCCTCCAATGCTCCAACATAGGTACACCAAGAAATATCTTGGGTAGGGACACCAGGAATTCTCAGTTGTAATGGAGTTGTGTCAATGACAATAATTCCTTGTGAACATGAGCACAATTCTAACATGGAATACATAAGAACAACTCATTCTATTACAGGTCATAGTTCTACAACCTAGGCTCTTAGGTAGCCTCTTGAAGGAAAGAATGGCAGAGGATCCCCATATCAACTAGAAGACTAGAATATATTTGTATATCCCCGTCCAACATGTATCATGGATAATTATGCTTCTAGGGGAATTTGGTGGATATTAAGTTTTAACCTTAGAGAAGTAAAGTGCTTGTTTTCCCTTATAGAAATAAGGGTCTCATGGATGAGCATCGATTTATCAAGTAAGTATTCTTTCTAAATCATTTTGGATTTTTTTGATGATTGTATGAAGTGTGTATGTGCCTATCAAGTGTTGAAAGTGCTTATCATTCACATCAACAGAGTGAAACATATATTATTGCATACACACTAGCAAAAGCCAAAGGTGCAAAGTCATTCACATATTTAATTTCTAAGAAAATTTATCAAGCCAAATCCATACATTTTCATCTATAAAACAAAAAAACATAATTCATTTGTAGTAAAATTAGTCAAGCCGGATCTGTACATTTTCATCTATATACCAATAAATCATACTTAATTTGTAAGATAGTTATTCAAGTCAAATCCATACATTTGCATATATAAACCAACAATGCTTATCAGAAAATTATATGAATTTTTGTATGCTTCATTTTATCTCATCTACACTAAAATCATTTTAGAAGTTGACTACTTAGCATGAATGCATGAGTCTCAAATATTTTTTCCATGTCATGCATGAATTTCCCTAAACACCTTAAGATCATATTCAACCCTTTCTCTCCATTCCAAACTCCTTTCTAAAATAAAAGTCACCATTTCCAAAGATAAGGAGATACAAGTAGAGGAGTTCCATTAACCTCGAATGCATTGATATTTTTCTGCTTGATGTCAGCAACAAAGTGCCGATATGTGAAATTTTCCAAAGAAGTAACAAAAACATCTCGATGTTCTTGCATACACATGACAATGATAACATGAATTGCATCATGGAAACCTAAATGTTGCTAGCATTGGAAACTAGGAAACCTCCCCCATGAATCTTAAGATTACCACATCTGTGGCAACATAATACACAAACTTGTAGCTCCCACAACAAAAGTTTTATTACATTTTATTCATAAGACTCAATCTACAATAGATCATTTCATCATGACATTGTTAAATTCACTTACTCAGACTTGCAATCTTTTTCCTTAAACTACTCTTGCATATGACGAATAATATCATCAGTCATTTCTAGACCTTTTTCCTTGCCCATTTTACATATTACATTATTTAGTATACTATCTAGATCTAATATTATGTTTGCATTTATGGGAAATTTATTTTTTCGCATCAAATTATCATCTTCATCTTGATTTCATTTTTTAGAATACTATCATACAAGGATCCCATATAGCCATCTGGTAAGAATCTTTGGTAGATATTCATATTGATATCTACCAATTTATCTAGTTCAAATAGGTCAAAACTTGAACAATTGGAAACATCCTTTTCCTCCTCTTTGCCTTTTTTTCCAAGACTCCTTATTACAGCTTCCATAATTCCATTTCCTTTGTGATGCTTCATGATTATGTCCTTTGTTGTTGTTGTGAATGCATGTGTAATGACCCTAGTCTTCTTACACATAGGTAGAAGTCGTGTTGATGGTTCAATCATGGTATAATTATTTGATCACTTTACACATATATAATCATTGTTAAAGTTACTAAAAATGCCATATATGTATGTTTGAATGAAAATATTTTGAATTCATGGTCATTAATTGCAAGTAATGTAAATGAATCTTGAAAAACACTAAGGATTTTTTTAATGTAAATGCATTGGTTATGTGCACTGGTTGTGACGGGATTTAATTTTGTTACCATTAATTGGTAACTATGGTGACATGTGTTCCTTTTAAAGAGTTCAAATAGTATTCTTCCTATATACAATGGACTCTTTCTAAATTGATTTTTGTGCTTCTAATTTAGATTTTTCATGCAAACGGTAAGATACCAAGTGGTCTTTGCAGGCTTAAAATTATGAATTCATCAAACTATATCAACACAGCGTTAATGAACTATATATAAACTACTGATGGATTAATGTTGGAATGAGAATTTCACATGGGATGTACTATTTCACCTCTATTACACAGCCTCAATGTATATAAGCCATATGATGGTATACACAAATTGTTGATGGACGAAAATTGTCCTTTTATTTAATGTTATATCTATAACTACCACTAAGGGTTGCATGCAATTCCTGTGGCAGTTGCATAATAGTTCAATATGATTTGGATGCACATTTTCCTAGGTTTTCCCTATATAGGGGCTATTGTTCAATGTTTGATGCTATGATTAAATGTACAGCATAAGTGAATTCCTTTTTGTATTGATTAACGACCCCTAGTGTCACTTTGGTGATGATATTTGGTATGCATGGAATGCCTTATAGTATGCCATAATTGTATGAATGTTCTATGTATTAATGTGCTACTTAATAATTAGTCTATTTCCTTAGCCTCCTTCGAAATCTCAAACACATACCTTGTAGTTGGATTCCAAATTTTGTCCACATGGAGGGTGCTTTTTTCGTATTAAATTAGTGTAGAAATTAACTTACTTATTATTTCATGTGTCTCCATGAGATTATTTAGCATTTTAATGCACATAATCATGCATACATGTATAATTTATCTTTCACTATGCATAATACCAACCTGTTTTAGTATGATGTCAATAAATCATGGAGTTCACAAGAATGTTAGAGGTATGAGTAGCCATTAGGATCACATCATGGTCTACTTTTATTGGCTAGAGGTGTGTATTTTAATTTCAGGCAAATCACTAAAGAACCATTCAATCTCGTGAAGCTCACATGTACTTTCTCTATTTATAGTTCATTAGGACAAGACCCAAGTTAATTTTCTTAATGATGATAACAAAGCTTTAGAAATTGTATCACAAATGTATTAATGTTGCTAGACAATGTTCTTAACGTATCAGCTAAAGTTGCTTCAAGTATTATCGATTCTGTCTAATAATAAATTAATGATCCACACGATAATGGATGTGCATACTAATGATGAGTAATTATTGTCACAACATCCTTTATGTACACATTGGATTACTTAAATCTTGACTGACCTAGTTAATACTAAAAGAAGATTATGGATTATGTCCAATAATAAATTAATGATCCACACGCCCATGGATGTGCATATTAATGATGTGTAATTATTGTTACAACATTATTTATGTACACATTGGATTACTTAAATATTGGCTAACCTAGTTAATATTAAAACATGATAACAAGCAATACATATTACAGGTCTTATGGAATACCTATGGATTCTTTATAGACCATAATTTTATACAACGCCCCAATCCATAGAACTTATAACTTTATAAGTTATTGTCTTGAGGCTTGCATGGTTTAATAAGGCTATTAACCCTTGAATTAAGTTCTATCCATGTTGGGGAAAACCAAGAGCATATGGTCACAGGTGTTTATTTATAGAATTTCTGAATTTTGTATTTACTGGCCATCCCTGTAAGCATACTTCAATTTTTTTTAAAGATAATTATTTTACTAATGATTTGAGTCTATCATAAAATGCAATAAGAAATTAAAAATCCTCCTTTCAAACTTTCTCAGATGATCTATATGCCAAGTAGGCGAGCCATGTTACAACATGGTTGTCCTTCTCAAGGAGTAAGAGCTTGTAGGTACCTTTAGATAGATATATATGTGGATAACTACAAGGATTTGGATTTGGGACTGGATTTTCCATTCTGTGGAGACACTACTCCCCATATGGGTGGAATTCTCAATCCACATTTTCACTTATTGGGCAGAATGTGATGGACTTTTGACCCATCCCACTCCTTTTGTTTGAGTACCCGTTGGATGTTTTATAGAAACATGACCTAGATTGGACTAAAGAATAATATGAATAATCAAAGGATGGTTTTATTGCAAAATAATCATATGAATTGGAGTCTCTTACATGAGGAGGTGATGAACGATTTTCCTTCTTAGTACCACCAGCCATAAAGAGAGAACTTAGAATTTTTGTGAGCTTTCTTCCTAGAGAAATTAACTGCTTAGGCTCCTTGGATCCTTACCAGTTTTTGACTTTCACTTAATATTAACATGATGATCTGTAGGGTTGAAACGCTTATTTATAGAATGAAAAGTGTCAATTGTAACGGATGATTTTCCATGTGAATCTCAGAAGGATTCTCCACCAACATTGCATTAGCATGCCATGTCTCCACTACTAGCTGCATGATGATAATTTTCCTTTTTCTTAGGAGTAGGAATGGAAGAAATATTTTGGTAGAGGGACTCCTATGCCAAGATAAGGTGAACACATGGAGTCAAGTATAAGCCTTAACCTTTGTTAGCTAAATCAGAAAATGTGGTATTTTCCCATGTATAGTCTGATATTAGGTTACCATTTTGGGAGGCTAAGTAGCTCGCAAGGAAATATAATGAAACCCTATATTAGGTCCATGTTCAATGTACATCGATAGAATTCCTTTTATGATACAAGAACCAGGGTGAAACCATGAAAGTTCAAATTCAACAAAAATATTCATTTTGTGGCACTTATTTTCCTAATTGAAGTTATCCAGCAAATATTAATTTTGCAAAGCGTGTGTTCAAAGATTAGTCTCTCATTAACTCCATACAATACATTTTTTTCCGAACCCAATATAGATGAATTTCATATCAACAAGATTATTGCAACTAAAAATTAATACGAAGAGAGAAAAAATAGTAATTATGAGCTCCATCCACATTCATTGTTTTGGTGAAGTAGTGGTAGCCTCACTTGTTAATCCTAGCCAGTGTGCTAAGTCGTAACCAACCCACAATCCTTGATACCATTTTCTCTATGGCTTATTCCTATGCTCTACATCATACTGTTTGTCAAGGGTACTCTAGAGCTTGACCTCTCAGGGAAGACAAATTCAGTACATATTTTTAGCCCAAAGACTTGTAAAAATTAATACCGTAAATTTTTTATTTAAAAAAAATATTCCCACATGGGCACCAAGGCTATGACATTTCGCTCCTACCCACTTCCCCTAATCCAGAGAGCATGTTGAACATACCCGGGCAACAAAAGATGACTATAGATACCATAAGCACTTGAGGTGCGGTTACATTGCAGAGTTCTTAGGGGTGGATTGAAGAAGAGCTTCCTCTTACACCGCGCCTCTTGGATGCTGCATCAAAGTGCTCAAGGGTGGCTCGATATGGGGAAATTTCATTGCAGAGCACTCAGGGGTGACTTGATGCAGAGCTTCCTCTTGTTATGACATCTCTTGTCTACTGCATTAGAGTGATCATGGGTGGCACGATGTGGAGCATTTCTAATTTGAGATAGAGAAGAGGAAATCAAAACTTCTCAAGACCCTAGACCACATAGAATGGAAGACTCAAGCTTGCACTGTGGGCTAAAGACATGTAGAGTGAGGGGCATAGGACAAAATGATAAAATTTTAAGAAAAAATGGCTTTGAAAAGAACCAAAGACAAGTGGAATTGAAAAAAAAGGCTTAAGATAAAATAAAATTTTAAGAAAAAAAGACTTAAGACAAAAATGACAATTTTAAGATAAAATTATTTTTTCATCTTAAATTAATGTTTTAAATATCTTGGTTCTTTGGTTAGCATCACTGTGACTATTGAAATCACAAGTTTTAGATAGGGTTATGGTTTTCTTGTAGGTGATGAAAATAGATCTATTCATGCATATAAACAAATCTCTCTACGATCTTCCTTGACATATTTCAAGGTACTCTGGTGCACTTCACCATGACTATTTCCACAATGAGGATAACGTAAGTGTTGGAATGATGTTGGACCTCTTCAGGTAGTTGCATCTAGAAGCCCTGGTCAGCGGTCTTCCCTAATGGATCAAGGAGTTAATGGTGTGCACTACGGTTAGGTGGGTGTTAGGGTTTGCGTTGTGTCCACAAGTTAAGGTATTTTTCATTGACAGTTTTATTTTTTACTCCCTTGAAAGGCTTGATAGCGTTTGGAAGATAAATTTATGGAGGAGGAATTGATAGATTACTTGGAAGACCTGACAAAGAATATATCCATCAAGACAATCCCTCCACCTTAGTAGCTTGGGATGGAGACTGAAGGGAGACCTGGCTCACCAAACTCGAAATTTTTTGCATCACTGTAAAATATCATCGAAGGAATTCCCTTTTCCTCAAAATATTCTAGAACCGATGAGTCTGCCTCCTCTTTGCAACATAAGGAGGCATCATCTAAGACCCAGACAAAAGTATCAATGGATTTGAACGAACAACTATCTCTTTCACCAATTTTCTCAATTGAGGCCCTATATTTCATTGAGTCCTAGTTAAATTGTAGTAGTGCATTATAAAATCTCAACCTATCAGCATTGAATCTAATGTTTAGAGCCTTCGCGAAAACATAGTGGTATTTTCCTGAGAATTGCATATTTCGAGGGCATTTTCGGGCGTTGTTGCGGGGAACGTGGTTGGTCATGTAGAAGATCTACTAACAATTCAGCAAGGGAAGGCTAAAATATCTCGCAATTTCATTGTTGGCTCATTAGGCTCACCCTATTGTTTTGTTCAAGATGTAGGGCATGAAGGCAGATCACCAAACACGGGTATTCCTTGCACCGAAGATCCACCAAGGTTACATCCTCAAGATACAACCACACCCTCTAAAGAAGATTCGGTGGTAGGCTAAATGAAGAAGGCAAGGAAGATAAAATTCCCTAAGGTAAAAGAGAGGAACCAAGCATTAGTACTTGGGGAGGGTATCAGATTAGATGAAGTTACGTCTACAACAGAAAGGGTTTTGGTTGGGAGAATTAGAGGTAGGCACTACTCTATAGTACGTTTGAGGAGGTCGGTGTAGGAGAATTGGGGACACGTTCTAGATGTGCTTCCATCTATATGCACCATGACCACAGGATGATTTTCTTTCAAATTTATTAAAGAGGAGCATGCAAACTAGGTTTTCTCGCCTTACTGGAAAAAATAAATGTGCCCTGTGTATTTTAAAAGGTGGAATCCCCTCTTTGACCTTTAGCAAGAATAGCTAGGTGTAAAGCCAATATGGTTGAGGTTCCCAAGCCTCCCCCTTCAACGTTGGATGGAAGATGTCTTTCAATGTATAAGGGAAGAACTCATGAATTATCTTGACTTCAACAGATCATACTTGGAAACGAGGGAAATGTATTATGCCACAGTCCTTTTCTATCTTGACATCGGGGATGGATTGGTGGAAAATATGATTCTCCACTACCTAGGATATGTGCACAACCAAATATTGGATTATGAAGGGATATCGTTTAGATGTCGATGCTACCCCGAAGCTAACCACGTTTACAAATAATGCCCCTTGTTAGAATATATTATTATTTGATATATAACTAAGGATTAATACAAGAGACGACACAAAGTAACCCTTAAATAACATGATACAAAGTAACCCTCCCCTGTGCATTTTTACTACATCATATCACCCACAAAAAAAATTGACTGATAAAAAAATTGACTGATAAAAGTCGTCTTATTTAATAATCCTAATACACGTGTAGTTTTATCCCTATGACATGAATGGTGCATTTCAACATGAAGAAAGACTAAATCATGTATTTTATTCACCCTCGTGTAGATTGAAGAACCTTCTCATCAAAAATGATTGATAACTTTGAGTGTGCCAACCTACAAAACATCCTGTATCAATTCTCATGTTCGAAACAACCTTCTTTCAACCATATATGATATATTTCTCCAAATACAAAGTAAATGAAGTACAATAATAACTAAGCACCTAGAGCCAAAGGTAAGATGTATTATAGGAGACGACACCTAATACAAAATGAATAGCATGCATCATTTTGTGGAAAGAAACCTCAATGAAGTTGAATTCTTCATATCGAGAATAAAAGTCATGTTCCATTTCAAGAGAATAAGTGCTTGAAATTCCAAGAATTCTTTATGCATGAAGTTCAAGTCTCTTAATGGCACCAAAAGGATATATTTGAAAATGATGCTTTGAAGACATGATAATATAAAGTAAAAATGTCAAATGATTGTTTCAAAAAGTTGGTCTAAACAACTTCAACGAACCACATTAACCATTAACAAGGTCCTTGTCTGAATCCTTTCTAGTCACTCTACTCATACCACAATATTTTTACATGTGCCAGACACCCAATATTTGGGAGCTTGTAAAAAAAATGGATTAATAGTGAACAAAGTTGGAGATGGTTTCACATTTTAGTTATTTATAAATTACCTTGTGAATTAATGGATATTGAAAATTCAACACTTTAACTATCTTCTAAGAAGAGAGCATGTTCATTTTTTATTTGCAACAAAATTCAAAATTTAACTTGAAAACTCTTTTGAAATTCAATAAATAAAGCAACTTCAGGAAAAATCACATCCATAAAAAATATTTGAAATGTAATTGTCCCATTTGAGAGGAATCCTTGACCACTCTATGGCTCATTCCATTTAAGGAAATTGTATGGACTTGATCCACAATTATTTTTTGAAAAGTAATTGTCCCATTTGAGAAGAAACCTTCACAACTCTACCTTAGAACCGCTTCTCATCTAGGTGTCATTTCTACTAAGGGAATTCTTAACTTGTTGAAACTTTCATTGCTTCCTATCTTGTTGAAACTTTAATTGCTTCCACTAGACATTATCAGTATTTGCACAATGTAACTTAGATATTTTTTACTTAAGAATCCTCCTTATTAGATTAGTTCATCTTTCTAGGTTGCATGTTAGCTAATGAACAATGTAACACATTCAATTCCAATTTTTGCATGTGTCCCATTTCCAAATCTTATCAATTCGATTGAAGCTAACAAGGACAATCACATGGATTTTTTGAGAATTTGGAATACGACCAATGATATATTGCGTATGCATGAAAAAAATGATCTATGTCTGGTCATTGAGAAATAATTGGATCCAACATGAATGGAAACTGCCTTGAAATTTGACACAGAAACATTGTTTTGATTTCTCACTTGAAATTCAGAAGATTTGTAGAAGCATGTATGTGGACTCATATCATATCAAGATTTGGATCCAGGTATTACTATAGCTCACATTCATTGCCCTACGTTTCTTACTTATTTTGGTTCTATGATAGAATGGAAAAAGTTTATGGTATTGTCAATTTCGGTCAATTGTGATAACATTCTAAGAAACAGGATTAAAAACTTGCATATTTGATCTTCTCATCTTTGAGATGATTCCAAATGGTATATTTTATTATATATTTTATTTAATGGCCTTGGCCATCATCTTTAGTACTTTCAAATTATGGATATTGGATTATGGACTAAGGTTATTTTCCTACTTTGCGGACCTATTGATGGTGCTGGACCTGCCAACATGTTAGGGGATCTCCCTAGTGAAAAGTCCCAACTAGACCTCAGACCATTTGGTGTAGGAGTCCCAGCAGTCATATGGTATCACCTTGGCCATGGTTATGCATATATGTAAGTAAGATTTCCATGTTGGTAGCAAGGTTGTGACATATGAAAAAAGTCAAGGAAGGTGCATAAGCGGTTCTAACACACACAGGGTGAGGTGAGTGCACCCCTCGGAAACCTGTTAAAGCACAAAGTTAAGAAGGCAACACAGGAGAAGAGATGCATCAAAAACATGAAGGAAAGTAAGCTAGCAATCCAAAATGATGGCTAAACCAACAACACGTTTCAGTAATATTCATACATACATATACATAAAATAGCTACACATGCATGCATAAGCAAACAAATACATATATCTTTCAGAGTAAACAAGATAGTTGAAATACAATATGACATATGCATGAAATGTGCTGGTTCTATTATATTAATAAGTGAACATTCTAGTCATGCAATACAATCATAAACAACCACTAGTTCCGACATTGGAACGTTATAGTGATTACCGCCTAGTCCTCCAAAGAGATATACTAGCTCTGCACATTGGAGAAGCCAAGGCTCATTACAATACTCTCCAAGCTTTCTCTAAGATACTCCTATCAAAAGCTTGGCTGACCAAAATCTTATACAATGAGTTATGATGGACTATATATAGAAAAGGCTGGGGTGACCCTTGACATTCCCCTTTGGACAGTTCATTTACCATCATGACTCTTCATTTACTCTATGACTGTTACATCCAACTATGAACACTTGAACTTCCACTTCACAAGACGTTACATACAATCTGCACATGTACCCATGTGAAACAAAATGGCGTGAGCAAGCTATACAAGACATCACTATGGCTCAAACAACTATGGGAAGACCAACTCTTCGACATGCTCACCATGGTCAATAGTAGCAAACTGATGCCAAGCTCCGTAGTCTATGATGGCGTCTGTGTACTCTATGGTGACATATTTCTGGAAACGAACTCTTGCCTCTATAGCATCTCGGTACTCTACTCTAGTTCCTATATCAAACTCATTTGATAACATGCGCATCAGTTTCTTGAGTGCGGTCGAACAAATGACATATTTATGCATGGTGTCTGCATTGATCACCAAGTTTGCACTAGTGGCTATGCAAATCAACTCGTCAAAGTATGATTCAAGCTCCAGTCAAACTTGTGCCTTTTTCTTTGCCTTGGTGAGTGTCCCAATATATGGGATTGCATATGAGTGCACACATCCATACTCCATCCATGGAAAGCATGTAAACTAGAGATGAGATGTGGGAGCTCTTCATAGTTCCAGTTTTGACTCTGGATGTGTGCCTTCAGCTCAACCACTCTCGGATTCATCATGTTGCGCAAGTGTAATGAGGCTCCCTTGTATCTCATTGTCCATGTTTGCATGTAGTCAAAAGCAATATGCATGTTTGACAAGATACGTGCTCTCCTTGTACATCGTTGGTACCAACCGTTGAGATGGAAAACTACCTTGTGGACAATACCATACCTGGAATACAATGCTCGCATGACTATATCAAGGGACAATAATTCATCTCTTATTTCCATGTTCAACTCTACTCGGATGGATGTACTAACCAATTCTCCTCCCTACTTGGTCGTTTGTAACTCCTTAGCCATTCACTCATTGTCAGCTATCAAGAATCCAGCACTCAAGCTAGTGGCTTTGACATATGCTTTGGTAGCATCAGCTAATTATTTTGGATGCTTGCACATGTTATACATGATCAATCATTCCTCAAACTACGCAAGAGATGTGCGATAATCTAGATTAGACACTCTGCGATTGTACAACTCTATGTGGTAACTCGTTGAATGATATATAAAGTAAAGTGTCGGCTTGGTGATTCGATGCCCAAACTGATGGGCCAACTGGAATATAAGTAAAGCATTGGAATGGTGGAAAAAATCAATCAAGTAAAGCTTCCAAGTGTTTATGCAAGCTAGGATGATGAGCTACACGGAGAGTCTAAAATTAGGCAAAGTGCAGGCAGACTCTTGGGTCGTAGCACGGAGCCGGAGCAAACACAGAAAACAGAGTTGTAGGTCGTGTGAAGGTGTTCAGGCAAGGGCGTGTGAGGGCATCGACTTGAATGAATGAACGGGTGAGAGCATCCAAGGGGTTTTGTCTAGACAATCATTGAAAGGCATTTTGGTGAGGGTGTGTGAAGGTGTCCTCTTAAACAACTGAATGGGCGAGGTTGTTTCAAGGCGAATGGGCGAGGGCATGTGAGGACATCCAAAGGTGAATGGGCTAGGGCATGCGAGAGAATCTGCTCGAATGACTAAACAGGCTAGGGTCTGCGAGGATATCCACCCAGACGACTGAATGGGCGAGGACGTCTGCCTGAACAACTAAATAGGCAAGGTTGGTCTGAACATTTGAACGGGTGAGGGCATGCGAGGATGTCTACCTAAATGAGTTGAGAGCGTTCGTCTGAATGAGGTACACGTGAACGATGTGCTGAATAGTGCGACGATGAATGAGTTGTAATGGACGATAGAACCAGTGGGCATTCTAAATGGTGGTTCGGGTAGTCTGAACAGTGTAGGTCGGGTTGCACGATTGTGACAAAGATTATACCAAGGAAACTTGGGGTTTCCTGAAAAGATTATAAAATTCTATATTTTGTGAAATATTTTTATTATCGGACAAACTCATATTTCAGTAAGTTGCCCCTCCCATTAAAATATCCATTGTGCATATGTGTAAATGGTAATAACAATGAAGATGATTAATTGAATGTTTCGTTGTGTATGTGAATTTTATACTTAGGAAAGATGAAAAATAAACTAAGTATAGAAAGTAGGCTTAGTCCACACTTACAAGTATCATTAAAAAGAAAGTGGGTGGTGGTGTCGCACCCCCCATCGTGCAGTTGGAAGAGTACTGCCAAGGTAGGGGCGTGATAGGGTGGGCATTGAGGGTGAGGGATATGGTCGCACCAGTCCGGCGCATTGTGAAAAATGTGGACCGTGGCAGTGGGAGTGTGTTCGGTCTTCTAAATCACTAGTATGAAGGAGTCATATAGGGATGTCATGACTGGTGGTGCAGTCCAATATCGGCCACCTTACATTGGCATCCTCTCTGTTATAAGTCTAAGCATGAAGGTCAAGAGTCAGGTTCAGGATCTATATATCTTAGAGTGAGCGTGGATCACCACACATTCTAGCATGTATGACTAGAGACCTTAGGTTTGCCAATTTTAAGCATAGTGTTTCTTGGCGGTGTGGAATCCCACAATTTTATGCGTGACAATAGGGTTCATCGAATAATTCATTACTATGAATGTCTATAAGGGAGATTTAGAGCTGTTTTATTAATGTGTGTGATTTGCATTGCGAGCTAGAGGAAGTAGAGGATAAAATATTTTTTAGATATTAATAAAAACTTTGATACAAATATTAGAAAAAAAAAGGAGAGAGAAAAAGAGAAGAAAGTGGAGCTATTCTATTTAGAATATATTATAATATTATAATATATATTATATTTATTAATAGTATGGTTAAAAGGAGTTTTATTTTATTTCTTCTCATTTTGGGTTCAATATTTATTTGGAGAGATAAGGTTTTTGGATTAAAAGAAGAAACAAAGTGAAGGGAGAATCATTTCTAAGTTTGTGGCTATAGTATCCTTGGGTCAAATTGTTGAAAATATTTGGGAAGACATGAGTGATAAAATATCCCTAATAAGAATTAATGTGTTTTTGCATACTTTCCTGCTTTGGTATGTGAGAAGATGGGTCGTCTTGAAGAGGCTTTGCAAAACACATACAAACTTCTTGATGAACTAGTGAGAATATCTGGTCCTTTACACAACAATACTTCATTAAACCAAAATAATGGTCAAAGCAATATACCATTCACAAAACAATTCCTTATCATTCTATAATTGAAGAACCCATGGGAAGTGAACAAAGGGCATGGAAGAGGGGATAATCTCTTCACACTTGGATCTGAATTGTCACAAACAAAGTTAGACATAGACCTTCATAAGTTGGAGACATGTATGTCCAAGATGAGTAAGTGAGAATGGAAGAAACTCAATTGGACTCTCAAGCCAATCATACCTGCATTAATACAACCCAATCTTTGGTAACATCCTTGTAAAGAGATCAGTCTCACAATTGCTTCTTGTCTCAACAAAATTATAGTTTTAACATCACCGCTACTACCTTACAATAATGATATCATGAGAGAGATACTGCACTTGACAGTAGATGCCCTTCAAGGGTTGAAAAACATAATGCTTCCTACCTTTCAGAAGCATTACAAAATATTAAAACTCATGGTAGAGTTTAGCTTTGGCACATTAATTTTGAATCTGGAATATGATGACTAATCTTTTAGGTGTTGCAAAATTTTTACACTAGCACTACATTAGCTCATTCAAATCATGTCGAAACAAGCATGCAAAAGATTGTGTCCTTCTTCTTAGAGGGAGACTTCGACATCTGCAAGATACTAAGATCCAAAATATATTGAGCATTTGGAGGAAGGAACTAATTTTATCATCATTCACATATGATCTCATAGAGAAATTGGTCATGTAAAACCTAAAATTTCTCACAAGGGTGTGTACTAAGAAGGAGCTTAAAATGATTGATGGAGGAATCAAGAACGAAGGTATTAAACGTGCAACAAGAATTAATAAAGAAGGAAATGAATTTGTTTTATCTGCAAGGGACCTTGGGTACCTGACCATTGATGTCTAAGTAGTAAGAAGGAGGAAACAAGTACATAAAAACAGGGTATTCCTTTAGTTCATGGGGAGTATTCTATAGTTGGGACTATTGATTTTCAATATGGTCAGTAGTGGTGTGATATTGTTGAGAGAGACTTGCAGGATGGCAAGAATTCAAAAGTGCATTAGGAAATTCTACCTAATGGTATTCATGAGGTAGACTCCTATACAGCAAAGTCCATAGGTTTCCAAGAGGACTTCCATGGAGAATATGAGAATTCAAGTGTAGATAGTAGTCCACCAACGTATATATGTTCAACAATTGGAGAGGATGAACAAGATATTATTTTCACAGGTGGAGGAGGTCAGGGAAAATGAGTGAGGAGCTGACAAGAGTGAACCAACATGATGAGCATGCTCATGAGGGAGCACGACAAACACAATGTGCAGGATGAACCATTTCCAGAGAGTTGGTCAAAGGCTCAAGTTGAATCCATGGTCATGGGGCATTCAATGCAGAAAAGTGCATAAACATTCAAGAGGGCACTAGAATCCCTAGTAGAGGACTTTCATGTAAATATCATGCATTTCAATATAGATATTATGATGTTGAATAAAAGATTATGGACAGCCCAAGACACTGTCTTACAAGAGAACAACAAAATTGAGCATCTCACAGGGGTGTGTACCGAGTCAGTGGCCAAGTTGTTTAGAGCATATTACAGCTTAAGCCCTTAGGCAAGGACAGTGATGGAGGGATGAGATTTTATCATAGCCCATAGGTCCCATGACTTAGGTGGCGTTAGGATCCAGGTGAATCTATTGAAGGCGGAATTGGCTAGAGGATTGTTTGGGATCAAGGTATCGAAGGATCCATTTAGGATCATTTAGCATGGAGGCATGGAATAGAAAATTGGATTGTATGGAATCCTGATATCAATATACAGATGCTTTTGCTGTGGATAGATGTGGATTTATTGAGGCTGAGAAATATTTGGGGGAAGGATTTGTAATATTCCATTTTCTTTATATTGTCAAAATGGACGAAATTGACCCATGGTATTTACCATGATATTTTCTCATCATATCTGGCCATTGTATTTTCCTTCATTTTTTAAGGGAAAATAATAAAATAAGTTTTCTATAGAGTCCATCAAGGCTATAAAAGAGGATAGGAGCTAGTCATTTGGAGCATCATGAGTTATCAATCTATCTTGTCTTTGTTGAGAACTTGGCAAGGCTAGTTCTAGTTTGTTCCCAGGGATGAAAACCTCGTGAGTGTAATCTATCTAGTGGATCCATCTAAGGTCCATGATTGTGCTTCAATATTTTAATTTCTCTTTGATGAGTATTTGTGCATTCCATTGCAGGGGCTTCAATTTTTTTATATGGGAATGTACTAGTTTCTTCAGTTAATAATATAACTAAAAGGATGCATATTTTATTTTTATCCCTTGTGTTCTGTGTTTCGCTTCTTAACATTTCAATTAGAATGTTGAAATGTTCTAGATATATTGATTATTTAGTTGTTTTGGATCTTATAGACCCTCTAATTACTTCATCATGTCTTTCAATTGTCATGATAATTGTTAGGTTTTTCAATTCCATGCGGTTGGTTTTATCTGACAATGGCAGTAAACAACCATGGATGATTCTGATATCATTAGATATTGTTGATCATTGTTTTGATAATTAATGAAAGAAGGAGAAATTTATGGGGCCGGTGACGGAAGGGACGAAGAATGTAATTGAGGCTTTCTTAGAAATAGGGGTCAAGCACATTGCATGTATGTCTTCTATCGGTGAATTTTACATGGATCCTCACAGACAACCACTCGCCATGTTTAGTGTTGACTGCTAGAGCGATTTGGACTACTGCATACAGACCAAGATATTAACTAACATCATTTATTTTGTCAATTATTATAGGTAGAGGTTGAATCAGCTTATGCAAATCATGGAATGATAACTAATTAGACTCTCACATGCATTACGAAATTTTATTTCTATGACAAAAATTTGGCAGTGAAATCTGCATGGGAGATTGCCGAGAGAAGTAATTTTGAACTAGTGGTTATTAATCTAGGACTACTTTTAGATCCCTTGTTGCAGAGCACCATGAACCCCAGAAGTACTCATATTATGAAATACTTGAGTGGTGGGTAATCTTTATAATTTATGTATATGTTACAACGAGTTCATTAGTAATTTGCATAGATGGATTTTTAATGATTTAATTAATATTCTTAAATCAGGTTGATGATTAGGCTGTGCTAAGAGATATGCAAACTTAACACAAGTATATGTAGACATGAGGGATGTGGCACAGGATCACATTTTAGTTTATGAAATAGCCTCATCCACTAGGCAAAGATATATGTATGCCAAATGCAGCCTTCATCGAGCAAACTTGGTACACACGTTGGCTAGACAATACCCTCGTTGTTCCCACCCTACCAAGTACCTACACACTAAAATCTCAAATAAAACATATTTCACTTTGTGTTCCTTCACACTATGATTTCTATAGAAACATAGAAAATAAATTAAACTAACTTCTTGCATGTAGGTGTTCAGACGAGAAAATTCCAAGGAAACATCCATACAAGTTCTCCAATCCAAAGATGAAGGATTTGGGTATTTCATTTATACCTATGAATCATTTCATAGAACACGCTTTGGACAACTTACACGATAGGGGATTTCTTGAGCATTAAGTTGGAGTATAGGCTGACATCGTGGACAACCTTTATATCATTCCTTTCGATGTGAGAATCAGATCCATTGTT
Source organism: Pinus taeda (assembly GCA_000404065.3). Taxonomy (NCBI): domain Eukaryota; kingdom Viridiplantae; phylum Streptophyta; class Pinopsida; order Pinales; family Pinaceae; genus Pinus; species Pinus taeda. The sequence continues at coordinate 125,341 of APFE030981445.1, forward strand.
ACATTTCTTTTGTAGTAATAGGCATTGTTAATATTATTTCTATTTATATAAATTACTGGGGCATCAACATAAGTTAAATGATTAAATGGTTATATTTAGCTATAGTGTCTACTTTTTATAGTAATGGTTTCTTCTATTTTTATTTTATTTGCAATTTTTATTTTGTTTAATTACACTGAAGTGTCCCTTTTTCAAATTGGTCAGTCTAAGCATTTGTCTGCCCTTTTCATCTTCGCTTGACATCTATCCCGATGTACACCAATGAAATTTGTCTGCATGTACATTGTTATGAGCTAGAATCCTTATTCGAATGGGGCCTCCACAACTCTGTGAATATCATGGCATGCAAAAGGGACTCTTACAGAGATGGGCATGCAACATATTAACACATGAAACTCTATATTGATGCGAGATCCCCCATAGCAATGTGGAATATGCCGCAAGTTATCATCTCGCTCATGCTTTGGAATATGGATTGGGGGTGATAAATACAAGTGAATATAGCTTCAACTTGTCTACGGTTGGACAGAAAAATAGATTCCCCACCTCAGTTTCCTTAACCACCATTACAAGATGAGTATTATTTTACTTGGTATGAATTTGCATTATCTTTCCTAGTATTCAAACACATAATCTATTGACGATATGGGACTTTCCTAGTGGCATTCAGTAATATATTTTTTCATGCTTATTGATGTGTTAACACATTCATGATCCTCCACCCATGATGCACTTGGCACATATTATTTTTAATAAAGAGGATTACTAATTTACAAGCATTCATCATGTCAATGTTTTCTTAAATATTTCATCGTCCAAGATCGAGTTGCACGATTTATCCTGCTGCAAGGATGGGTTTAAACTTTTGTTGCATCTATAAGTTGGATTATGGTATTTCTATGTATATGGAAACAACCTCAAGAAGTTGATAGATAAGTATTTACAACTTTGACATCTTATAAATGTCATGTTCATATTGTGTTGTAGAGAAAAATGTTATCCCAATGCACAATGGCAAAATAACCTGCATAATCTCTTGATACATCATTCATCAATCTATGGAATGTTTTGGTTCATTAGTGAGTTTAAATTCCATTACTAGTGTCCATACAATGGTAAAGTATGTCAACTAGAATTTGTGAAACTGTCTTCATGTTGTTTGTTAAGGTTCGTATCTTCTACAATCAATAGTTGTATGATAGTCATCCAACTGATGTGTTGCAGATCTTAGATTTGTATATGTTTTTGAACCTTAAATGGTTACCATTATGTCGTATTCTTCTCTTGTAGAATCATTTAAAGTATAAATTTGTGACTTGTGTTACTAATCTTCTATTTAATTGGAATTGGGCTCTAGGTTCACCAAATATAAGCTAAAATGTAGTCATCAGACCATGACATGTACATCTCAAATAAATTATCGACCTTATTTGGAGTGATACTAAATTAAATATTATTGTTTGTATGCATTGGCTAGTCGAAATCTACATCTGTTGTAGCACTCACTGAAAGCATATTTGTATGAGACTTATTTCTCATAGTTCCATTTCAAAGTTCATTGGATTTAGTAATGCAATTCTTGAGGTGAAAACACATTGAATTATGTTTGGATTACATGGAATTGGTTCAAAGAGTAGTGTAACTACTATGACAACTGTTTTCTCTTAGGCTCTTTGGTTTGTTCCCCATAATAGGGATGATGACATGTTAGAACATGCTCTTATTAAAATTTGTAGAAAACCTATGCAACAACAAACCTATTCCTATCGAATTCTCTATTTAAAATTTAAATTCAATTTTACAGACATCACATATACTCTCCTAAAGAAGGTAGATATGGGTCATCAAATAGCTTGAAAACTTCATGTGATACATGCCTCACATCTACTTTACATGGCCACAAAACGGTCATGAAAGGAAAGTAACAACAGGTATTGAATGGAATAACAAAAGTGTTAAGTTTAGTAGAAAATGAAGTGCCTCTCAAGCTGCATAACTACTAAAAACAATTGTTCCCTCTTGTTGCTAATAATGCATGGGAAATGGTCTGTTATTGAAACCATGACACAGAGGACACCATAAAATAAGAAATGGATACTTGAAAAGAACAATGCCCTTCTCTGGCAACTAATCTAATTTGATCACAAAAGGAAGTGCCAAGTTCTACCATTTTTCTTCAGGTTCTGAAATGATCTACATGTAGATCTAAAAATATTCGAAAAAGGAGAGAATAACAAAGTTGTTCTAGAAAAAGAAACTATCATCTTATTATGAGCGAGAGATGAGAATTCTATAAAAAATGCAAACATTCTCCTTATGCATTTTTAATTACAAAATATATATGAGATGAAAATCAATTACATTATTAGATAAAAAAAACTATAAATATGCTTCTATCCTTACCAATTTTTTTATGTTTCCTTCTTTTTGAGTTTTAGATATTGGTAAGAAAGTAGTTCTCTTTTTCCTTGTTGTCTAGATGTTTCTGGTTGGTGAGCCTTTCTTGGTTGTCCAACTCCTCCCTATTTAGAGTGGGAAGCATCCTCATTTCCTCCACCAAAGGAGGGAAATTATGCTTCAATGGTTCTATTGTCGGGCATTGGGTATGCACTAGTGTGTGTCCCTTTCAACCAACAAGATATGAAAAGTCAGAAGCTACATTGGCACCCCTAACTGGTGCCATTCTACTCAGTGAGATTTTCTTCTGTGATACAACAGAACTTGTTGCATGCTTTACCATCAAAAGAAATGAGCAATGAGCTATTGAGATTATTCCTACATAGAAATTAGCATGAATTTGAGAAAAATCAAAAGGTTTCTTGTCTAACATGAAATCTTCCACAACAGGGCCCTTCAAATTTTTTATAACAGGGCCCTACATTGACTTCCATTCTTTAGTTGTTTTCCTGTTATTGAATAAAGTATGACAGTTTGCCCAAAAGTTATTGGCAATGGCTTTGCCCCAACTTGTGTGGGACTCTTGCGACTAGAATTCGAAGTTGAGCTTTCATCCATTGCTACCATTGATGGATTTCTTTGAAACCCATTATTACCACTACTGGATGTTTCATATCTCTTAACAACTTGCATATTTTTGTGTCTAGTCTAACCTTTGACAACAACATGTTTCTTTGATGAATCATGTCCAATAGATGGTTTTCTAGCAAGGAAAAAGAATAGGGTAGTGGATAAGGAAGCACTAGGAATAATATTGATTTGGTGATCAATAGAATATTGGGAATGTAACACCATGGGTTTGGTGAAGATATTTACAAATTCTTGCTGTAGTGGTTCCACGGCAGGGGGTATTGGGTTTGTGTTGTTCTCTAGCTTGACAGAGCAAACCAAACATAAAGGAATGTATTGGTTTATATTGAATTTATTAATAGCAACTTTTCTAGTAAGAGGTTGGATTGATGTGAGGGTCAAGGATGTGAGCACATAGGTGCGTCCCTCATGTTGAAAGTGGTATTTGTGATATTTAGCATGATAAACAACATCTCAAGCTTGTTGGTATGGAATATAAATTGGCATAATTGAGAGGAGAAACATCACACATCACATTATCTCGAAAAGGAGCAATAGCAGAGGTGATTGCACAATGTTGAGAGACAGTAAGATGAGGGCCTTCCTTTCAAACCCAACCTATCTGATATGGGTTGGTGTGTGGAGTGATGGGAAGGCTAAGGAAGTGAATCAAGTCGTGTGGCACAAGATTATTTTGACTCCCATTGTCGAGGGTGAGAGTCACCAACTCATGTTTGATTTGAAAATTATGGGTAAATAGAGGTGCAACAAATGTTCCAACTTCATTAGTAGTCATGAGGATGAGAGAGGGGTCTACCTTGGTAGGATTGTCAAGAGAAACAACTGGAGGTAGAGGAATTTGGTTGCTCTACCTCCTTAAAAAGACTCTTGTTGGGTGCATATTTTCAAGTACACAACAGTCTACTAAAGCATGTGAATTGATCTTATAAAATGTACACTAGTGGGATGATTTAGGGGCCACATTAGATGGACTAGCAAGAGATGGACCATTTTTGGTTTGAGGAGATCAGATTTGAGGAGCCACTTTACGTTCTACAACCAAGGCCTGAATAAAGGCCTTGTCCAAGGAAGTACTATTAAACAACTCAACTTCTTGATGAAAAAACATTAGTAGACCAAAATTAAATTTAATAATTAATACCTCTTATGGATCAGTGATATGGAGTTGAATGCGCAATATGCAAAAGACATCAATGTATGCTTACACTGATTGATTCAGTAGTTGTCAGAGTTGCAACCATTTGGCAAGGAGATTCTAGAGATATCTCAGGGGATAAAAATGTTCTCTTAAGGCTTGGAAGAAGCCATCCTAAGATGTGATACGTTTGGATATGGTCTCATCTTGCTCTCCAAGCTCAACAACCAAGGATATATTCTTGAGTTCAGTATCCCATGATGTTTGAGCTAGGCCCTCCAATTGTAGACTGGAGATTTGAAGCTTCATTTCCTTGTCCATTTTGGGACATGTTTTGAAATATGTAGAGAGATCGTGGAGACAAGAATCAGCGAACTCTCCATTCATTTGGCCAAAAAATTTGGGCAATTGAAAATGTGTATCCAACTACATTTGTCCAGGAGGGTGTCTCTTTTATTGCAGCATAATTATCTCCTGGATAGCCATGGCTAAATCATGGACTGGTGACTCCTTGGTTGAGGGTTCTCGACAAGGCAACATGATTTTCATCCAATAAAGGAACTGAAAGGTATGACCTCAAGTGACAATATGTGATGGGAATATCAAGCAAGGAGGGCACACTAAGAAGGGTGTTGAATTGTTAAGCCATAAATCCCAAAAAAAAAACTTTGAACAAGTGGATGGATTCCAAGATATTATGCTTTGATACCAATTGATCTACATGCATATCTAAAAGGATTCAGAAAAGGAGAGAATAACACAGATGTTCTGGAAAAAAATACCATCATCTTATTATGAGGGAGAGATGAGCATTTTATAGACAATGCAAACATTATCCCTATTCATTTATAATTACAAAATACATATGAGATAAAATTCAATTACATTATTATATCAATTCCAAACTATAGCATTAGAGAGGTTTGAATCATACCCTCCTACTGGAAACAAGTCTATAAATGCTATAATTGTGTGATGGATCTAGAGTCTCAAAAGGTGGCCACTTAAGCGGCACATCTGTGGCATCTAATGATATGTAGATAATATTCTCATCCTTATCTTATTATTGGGAAAGCATCAATATGCATTAGCTCGAGAAGCGTTATGCTATGACTAAGTTTGTAATGACATTGTTAATATTTTCAATGGAATCTTTATAACAGGTACAATGGGTAGACCCTCATTCCTATAGGTATATGTTGTAGAAATTTAGCCCTTATTAGATCCATATTTTTTTTTTTGTAGTGCCAGCTATTGCATACTTAATTCCACTAGGGAAGACTCTAGTTGTTCTAATTGTTTGGTAGAATAAAAGGAATGGATAGTAACTGTAGTACTTGAACACTCTCAGCTCTTTATATTCCATATTTTCCAGTAGAAAAACATTGCATCTGCTATGAATATTATACCTATAACACGACTAGGAGACATGTAACAATAGCAATTTACTAAGACAACACTAAAATTCAGCATGCAGGAGACTACAGGGATATGATGATGTGGCTATAATTTGCAAATCAATTTGTGGGAAGATAATATAGATTGTCTCATCATCAAAATAATAGTTGAAAGGAATGCTTTTAGATATATAAAACTAAGTTCTTTTTCCATCCTAGAGAATGCCTTTCCTGGAATTGGGCTTGAGCAAAATATAAAAAAAAAAAATCAAGAAATCATTCGACATTGAGAGATCTAAGGACCCTTTAACTCATCCATTACAAAAATCCTTAGGACACACTCTCTCACTAAGAAATTTATTTCATAAAATATGACAAAGTCAATGCAGGTTTTAAGACGGGGTAAATGCACACACTAAAGGAATTTGTTGAGTTTGTTAAGGTCAATTTTCAGGAATAAGGGATTACTTTAAATGTGTTTGAACAACTAACATAACATTTCAAATAATCAACAAGTGCATTACTAAGTCACGATTTGTAAAAGGTTTTTGTGGTTTCAAGAGTTTGAAAGATAAGCCCATAATTTTAGGAAACATCTTAGCAAAAAATGGAGTTTTCTTAATAACCCTTGATCTACCTTGCACATATCTATAGAAATATATTTTAGCAGCACTCCCACTTTGCATTATGTATCTATTACAAGTTTAGCAGAGTGTGTTAACCTTATTTGGAGTCTTTGACTATGAAGACAAGTAGTGTGTGGAGGTTGGAGCCCTTTGGCATCATCAACATGCACATTTTTTACAAGTTCTAAGGAGATGAGAACAAATGGAAATAAAGGACCCATTGGCACATTCTCGAATTCCAAAGAGAGTCCTAGATTGTGGGACATCCTTTTTTTAGGAGAATCATTTTATAACTTAATACTAATAGCCTACTCTATGGTTCTACTAGTAGTTATCAATACTACAGAAGATTGGTATATGTTTATTGTCCTTACAAAAGCCATGCCCAACTTCGTTGAATTACTCTAGCACTCCTAATATGTCAAATTTAGGTTCTCCACTATCACATGGAATGAGTCGATCTTGCAGACAAGATAGACTTTCCTAGAATCTAATGAAGACCTAATGACAAACAAACCGACCAGACACTATCTTTCTCTAAATGTGCTTTATAAATAACGGTAAACAAATGTCTTTAAGGCCTACCTCATGTCCAACGCAAGTTTGGAGATGCCTTCGCTCCTTTGATCCAAGTAAGTTCCTTTGCCACAAACTTGCAAACACGAACAAGGAAAATGATTAAATCGCACCTGAATAACCAGTATTATAAAAAATATTTAACATGAAAGTCAAGGAGTCCATGAAACAAATAACATGAGATACTTGTTGAGAAAAATGAGCTTGATTGTATTAATTCAAAAGGAGAAGAACCTTACAACCTTTGCCTTGACGCTGTACAACCTCCTCCCAGTGTCCAACAAGAAGTTTCCTCTACTTTGACAAGCTTCACTCACTTCCCAATGAAGCCAAAAAGGTATGTGATCTCTCCTCTTAAGCTCAAATAGGAAATCTTGATTTCTCTAGCATTTACCCTCAAAAGTTTAGCTTCTAACCTCTCTAGCCACTGACCCAATGCCTCAATTTATAGTGCAATGAAGATCAGTTACCAAGTCCTCCTTCAAAGGGATAGCTCCTCTTAACAAGGGATTAGTTCCTCCTCTTATGGGATGCATGAACCACTTGGAGCGAACAATCCACGTAAGAAATCCTTCTAGAAAACTCTATAATTAACCCAAAGTGAGTTTTTAAGATAAAAATTGTGCCTTTTGACTTTCACAGGGTTACGCACCCTCCCCTTTACATACAGAGCGTATAAGTACGTAGATATCCTGAACAAAAGGTGCGGGCCCGCAGGCAAAAGTGAGAGAAAGTGTGGAACCAGAGTTACATTTCTTTTTTGATGTCTTTCTCTCATTTCTAAAGCTTGTTTTGAAGAGCTGAGGTTTAAGACTTGCTTAGGAAACGGGCATAGGTGGTGATAGACCCATACCGACTGCAAATAATCAAGATGAAGATATTTTTGTGTAACAGATTTCCCCCTAAAGTGCGAAGTCTGTAGTATATGAGGATTTTTTCATTTATCATATAGGAAGAGTGAAGTGCTTTATCATTTAGAGGATAATCTTGTGGAGAGCCCGGTTAGAACCTGTAAAAACATTCAATGCAAAATATATATATGAAATCATATCATCGCTGAGGTAGGCATTCCATACTCAGATCAAAAATGACTAAGAAACTTAAAACTAACTAGAAGACTAACTACTGCTCTGATATAGGAATGATCTCGTAACACATCATAAGTACAGACACATGTGGACACAGTATGGATGCAGCCATCTGTTTA